>CALNXI010002538.1:0-24574 GCA_942486025.1 Porites evermanni | reverse complement strand
GTCATCCCAGTCATCCCAGTCATCCTAGTGATCCCAGTCGTCCTAGTGATCCCAGTGATCCTAGTCATCCCAGTCGTCCTAGTGATCCCAGTCACCCTAGTGATCCCAGTCATCCTAGTTATCCCAGTCATTCCAGTTGTCATCTTATTCACCCCAGTCATCCCAGTCGTCCTAGTGATCCCAGTCGTCCTAGTGATCCCAGTCATCCCAGTCACCCTAGTGATCCCAGTCATCCTAGTCATCCCAGTCATTCCAGTCGTTCCAGTCAACCCAGTCAGCCTAGTCATCCCAGTCATTCCAGTCGTCTTAATGATCCCAGTCATACCTGTCATCCCAGTCGTCCTAGTGATCCCAGTCATGCTAGTCATCCCAGTCGTTCTAGTGATCCCAGTTATCCCAGTTACCCTAGTGATCCCAGTCATCCTAGTCATCCCAGTCATTCCAGTCATCCTAGTAAACCCAATCATCCTAGTCGTCCCAATCATCCCCGTCAACCCAGTCATCCAACCCAGTCATCCAAGTCATCCCAGTCACCCTAATCACCCTAGTCATCCCAGTCATCTTAGTCATTCCAGTCATGTTTGCAATCCCACATATCCCAGCCATCTTGGTCATCCCAGTCATCTCAGTCATTCCAGTCATCCTAGTCATCCCAGTCATCCCAATCACCCTTGTTATCCCAGTCATCCCAGTCATAGTAGTCAACTAAGTCATCCCAGTCATCCTGTAGTTATCCCAGTCATCCTAGTCATCCCAGTCATTCCATTTGTCCTAGTGATCCCAGTCACCCTAGTCATCCCAGTCATCTTAGTGATCCCAGTCATTCCAGTCACCCTAGGCATTCTAGTCATCCCAGTCATTCCAGTCGTCCTAATGATCCCAGTCATTCCAGTCATCCCATTCATCCTAGCCACCCTAGTCATTCCAGTCACCCTGGTCATCCTAGTCATCCCAGTCATCTTAGTCATCCTAGTCGTCTCAGTCATCCCAGTCATCTCCGTCATTTCAGTCATCCTAGTCATCCCAGTCATGTTAGAAATCCCAAAAATCACGGTAATCTCAGTCATCCCCCTCATCTTATTCATCCCAGTAACAGTAGCCAACTAAGTTGTCTTTTTCATTCTAGTCATGACAGTCCTTTCAGTCACCCTAGTTAATTTACCGGTAGTCATTCCAGTAATCCATGTCATCCCAGTCACCCTAGTCATCCTAGTGATCCCAGTCATCCCAGTCACCCTAGTCATCCCAGTCGTCCTAGTTGTCCCAGTCATTCTAGTGATCCCAGTCATCCCAGTCAACCCAGTCATCTAAGTCATCCCAGTCACCCTAGTTTTCCTAGTCATCTTAGTCATTCCAGTCCGCCTAGTCATCTCATGCCAGTTATGTTAGTAATCCCGAAAATCCCAGTCATCTCAGTCATCCCAGTCAGCAGTGTCATCCCAGCTATTCAAGTTGTCCTTGTCATCCCAGTCATCCCAGTCACCCAAGTCATCCTAGTAATCCCAGTCATCCCAGCAGTGATCCAGATTCACGTCGGTCTTCGGACATAGTCAGAGACCAATTTTATTTGTCTGAACAAATTTACCTAAATTACGACAAANACAGTCCTTTCAGTCACCCTAGTTAATTTACCGGTAGTCATTCCAGTAATCCATGTCATCCCAGTCACCCTAGTCATCCTAGTGATCCCAGTCATCCCAGTCACCCTAGTCATCCCAGTCGTCCTAGTTGTCCCAGTCATTCTAGTGATCCCAGTCATCCCAGTCAACCCAGTCATCTAAGTCATCCCAGTCACCCTAGTTTTCCTAGTCATCTTAGTCATTCCAGTCCGCCTAGTCATCTCATGCCAGTTATGTTAGTAATCCCGAAAATCCCAGTCATCTCAGTCATCCCAGTCAGCAGTGTCATCCCAGCTATTCAAGTTGTCCTTGTCATCCCAGTCATCCCAGTCACCCAAGTCATCCTAGTAATCCCAGTCATCCCAGCAGTGATCCAGATTCACGTCGGTCTTCGGACATAGTCAGAGACCAATTTTATTTGTCTGAACAAATTTACCTAAATTACGACAAATATCCAAAACAAAAATAAAATATGAAATACTCTAAATGTGTCTTGTAGTGATAAACGGTACAATTTTCCATATAGGGAAGATATCCCTAGTTTGAGCTGCAATTTGTGCACTGCACAACGCAACAACTGACATCTTGGATGTATTTTACAAAGATCTCACAGTGTGTGCGATTAGTCAGATGAAAGCCAATAGGAGCGCTCGTTATAATGCAGGTGCCAACTTTGATTCTATTTCGTGCAAGCCATGTGAAAGAAAGACCTTAGTTATGGCTGAAAAGAGCCAAAAACCTTTGTCATATTTTTTCAAATGAAGAAAGCAGTGCAAACATGAATCTGATAAAGAAAGCACAACAATGCAAGTTGCTCATGAAGATTTGAATAATATTGATGATCCAACAAAAAAAAATTGCCACCAAAGCTAAAAGAAAATTCCAGCCATGACGGCTTAAAAGCTACCCATGGCTGGATTATGATCAAGTAAACAACAGCATGAAGTGCAGTTTATGTGAGTATGTTGGCTAACATAAGAATATCCTGTGAC
Source organism: Porites evermanni (assembly GCA_942486025.1). Taxonomy (NCBI): domain Eukaryota; kingdom Metazoa; phylum Cnidaria; class Anthozoa; order Scleractinia; family Poritidae; genus Porites; species Porites evermanni. The sequence goes on along the minus strand of CALNXI010002538.1, from coordinate 21,963 downwards.
GATTTTTCTTTGTTATGAAAGTCACGTGTTTGAACATTTTTTTGTGCTGTGTTTGTAATTTTAAAATCCACTCCATATTTAATAGGTAAGGAAAGAGGAATACAAAATATGTTCACATCTCATTCTGGAAACACAAACTTCAAACTTGAAAGAGTATAATATATTCAAGTTTAATGTGGTCATGCATTGGCATTGCTATTAACAAAAGAAATAGGTCTCATAGGCTTTTTACATGTGAAATTATATTTTAAGTATCTTTTAAACAAATGTATCTTGAAAGGATCTGATTAGTCTCGCTTATGTAAGCAGCGAAACTCATAATCTGCAATGCATTTTTCATCGTATTTAGGACACAAAAGGTAGGTCATTGTGCCAGGCTTTCTTCATGGAGACCATGGAAGCTGGGACTAAGAATCATTGAGTGATCAAAGCCATGCATGTTTTGCGAAGAAAGCTGAGGAAAGATTAAATTTATAGCTTTTCCGCAATGTGTTGGTCCATGAATTCTATCACTTGAAAGCGTTGATTACTTTGGAACAAGTGAACACTACTGAGTGGTCGAAAAAAATAAGAATCTTAATTAGCAAAACTGCAATGGTCTGGTGTTGTAAACTGTCATTGTATGTAAATGGCTGTTGTGATGAGCATGCAATTTATTTTCGGCGATGATTGAAATGCTGTGCCATGTAAATCAATTTTTGATCTCTGGCAATGATGTAATTTCTCTGGAATTGAGGGCCTTGAATTTTCGTGTATTTATACATGCATATAGCCTGCAGCAGACGTATTTTGGGTCGTTGCCAACATGCATATTAAATCAATTCAGAAACAAATAAAAAGTATCGACATCGATAAAGTAAGAAGCAAAAAACCTTTAGTGAGTAAACTCTGTTTTGTGTAGAATTAATCGCCTCCTCATTTCTCAATCTAATCTCCAAGAAAGTGAGACAGAATGCCACTGTAAGAGCGTTCGTGTTTTCATCTATTCTGTCATAACCAAAACAATTATGTGCGACAAAAACTAAAATGTCCTAAGAAAATTTGGCCCTTTAGTACATTTGTCCTAAACACTTTTTCATGGACCTGAATCACTGCTGGGTCCCAGTCGACCTAGTCATCCCAGACATCCTGGTCACCCTGGTCGTCCCTGCAGTCATCTTAGTCATTCCAGTCATCCTAGTCACTCTAGTCATCCCAGTCATTTTAGTCATCCTAGTCATTCCAGTCACCCTTGTCATCCCAGTCATGTTAGTAATCCCAAAAAATTCCAGTCATATTAAGTCATCTCAGTCATCCCAATCATTCCAGTTATTCCAGTCATAGTATCTCAGTCATCTTATTCATCCCAGTCATCCTAGTCATCTGAGTTACCCTAGTCATCCCAGTCATCTTAGTCATCCCAATCATCCTAGCCATGTTAGTAATCCCAAAAATCCCAGTCATCAGTATCATCCCAGTCATAGTAGTCATCCTAGTCATCCCAGTCATGTTATAATACAGTAATTCCAGTCATCCCAGTTATAATAGTCATGCTGGTTATCCTTGTCATCACAGTCATCCCATTCAATTACTAAGTCAGACAGTCATTTGAATAGATCAACGAGGTAAGAAATTTGAAGGGTACAATATGGATTGCATATCTGCACTAACAAGTACTATAATAACACCCTTATAATAATAATATTAATAATAATTATTATTATAATTATTATTATCATTATTATTATATCAGCAGAACTTGGCTATTGGTCTAAATGTTGTGACACAGTTGAACAAAGTCGATAAATACTAATCCAGGAGAAAACTTATAATGACCGCGGTTTTTGCATTTAAGTTTTCTGATTATGAGTACTTCACCAACAAGTGCACGTCTCTTAGAATTTCCAATCAAATCAATCAAATTATTTTTGTTCTTGAAACCAAAAAGATTTCAATGCGTTTCAGCTGTCTTTGTATTGTGATTTCCTGCAGACATAAAACTGGTGATTGCAAGCATTTGTTTAAAGTAAAATGTCTAATTCATACAAAGTTCAAAAGAAATGCTGAATGAATCCCTTAAAAATAATGATTTTATTTGCTTGGTCTTGAAGTACCAATATTATTTATTTAGAGGTCAATAATAAAATATTTGTTCGACCCTGTTGATTTCTTTTATACACTTTTGAAATGCCAATCACTGAATCCCAAACAGCTGTAACTGTTCAGGACTACACTCCAGTGGATGATCCTTATTTTATTTTCACCATAATAATGTTGACCAAGCTGTACAACTGTACTTGATTTAATGTTATTTTGGAATTTTGCTCTTAAAATGTTGCATTTTATTTTGCATGTTTGTTTAGTTTTTATTGTTGCTGTTGTTGTTGTTGTTGTTGTTGTTTTATTGGAAAAAATAAGATTGATAAACTTCTACTCCCAAAAGTGGTACACTTGATGGTGAAATAACTGTAAAATGAAAGAATTAGGTACAATATATCTATGTTACAACAGCTTTCCCTGGATTAGCTTAATCAAACTTTGAAATCACCTGGCCAACAATCCTGTTTATCTGGTTCACTCAAGAGCTGGATTACAGAGCAAAACATATAGCACATACAGTACTGAAGATAACAGAGTCTCTCTGCTCGTGAAAGTCCTTGTCCAGCCCTTCTGTGGCATCTGATCTGGAAACAAAAGTTTAAAATATTCAGTGAAGCTGAACAGTTACTTTCATCATATCATAGGTAATGAATTACTCCTTAATTCTGGAATGAAATTTCAGCATTAATTTGTAATTTCACATGTGAATGCTAAAGCAACCTTTCGTATGTCTCAGTGCCAAGATGGCAATGGAAAGTTAAAATGTTATCATGAAATGAAGATGTCAGGGCATTAAAAGAAGCTTTAGAAAACGTAAACACACTAAAAAGCACATCAAGGATTCTAACAGGTATTTTGTCAAAATATTCTGAAAATTCTGAACTTAAGCCAAACTTTAACTCTTAACCTTTGAGAGAGTTCTTGTCCTCGATTGTATGATCCAGGAAAAACATCTCGAAAATCCACGATTGCAAACTTAATTCATCACCCATGATAATTATTAATAGGTAATCAAATGGTAGACTCGTGAAATAAGGAAATAATTTCACTTGCGTTTTGTCCAAATCCCTTGCCCAAAGGCTAAGGAAATTATTTGGATTTGGACAAAACGTGGGTAAAAAATTATTCCCTAATTTCACTCGTCACCATTTGATTACACATACAAACAGACCAGTTTCCCATTAACATTCAAACCTTGCTTTATGGACTGGACACTTTCTATGGAACCCTAAGTGCCCGTATTAAAAAAATTTGACTGCATTATATTTTCATGAATACCAGTGAGCAAACATGTTGGAATAATTTACCACATATGATTATCATAAATTAACACCCACCCCTTCACTGTACCAGCAAACAGCACTTCTGGAATCAATTTTATAGAACTTTTACAAATATAACTTTATGAGTGTACAGATGTAGCAATGTAATTTCAGACTGTTTCCACTGATTTAGGACCAGTGGTTTTTTGGGCTTAATTTAAGTTCCAGGTCACTATTATCCTGCCATTTAGTGTAATGTTTGTGACCATTGTTCAAGGATCAGTCAGTCAGTTGCTCAATCAGTCATTCTGTCAGTCAGTCAGGTACCCAGTTGCACAGTCAGTCAGTCATTCTGTCAGCCTGTCAAGTACTCAACTGCACAGTCAGTCAGTTGTTCAGTCAGTCATTCTGTCAGTCAGTCAAGCACCCAATTGCACAGTCAGTCAGTTAGTTGCTCAATCAGTCATTGTGTCAGTCAGTCAGGTACCCAACTGCACAGTCAGTCAGTCAGTTGCTCAATCAGTCATTCTGTCGGCCGGTCCGGTACCCAATTGCATAGTCAGTCAGTCAGTCAGTCAGTCAGTTGCTCCATTAGTCAGTATCTGGTACTGTAAGTTGCTCATTCAGTCAGTCATTCAGTCAGTTATAAATCAGTCATTCTATCAGCCAGTCAGTCTGTTACAAGTAGACAGTCAGCCAGTATCTAAGTTGTTCAGTCAGTCAGTCAAAATGGTTAGTTGATTAGTTAGAAGTATACTAAGCAAATTAATCAGTTAAGCAGACAGTCAATCAGTCAGTTGGTCAGACAGTCACTTTATGAAACTTTAACCAAACAGTTCTGTTTATCTGGTTTACTTAAGAGCTGGATTAAAACACAAAACACACAGCACTTACATTACTAAAGATAACAGAGGCTCTTGGCTCATGAAGGTCCTTGTCCAGTCTTTCTGTGGCATCTGATCTGGAAACAAAAATTTAAAATATTCAATGAAGCTCATCAGTTATTTTCTAGCCTGTGTGGCAGGCATTTGAAAGGGAAGGGAAAGGGAGTTTGAGGCGCGAGAGAAACGTGAGAGGTGTGCGAGGAGGGGGGGAAGTAAACACCTGCCAGGAGACCATTGTATTTCTCGTTTTTAACATCCACCAGGCAAATGTTAAAATCCTGATTGGTCAGTCTTCAAAACATGTCAATCACAGCCTTAATACCTTAATCCAATTGGCTGAAGTCAACATCATGCTACTGAGTAACTAAATCGATGTTTCAGTAATAATTTAAAAATATGTTGTTAGTGAAGCCGTGATGAGACGTCTGTACAGAATTTATTGTTAGAATTAGAAACTGAAGGCATCAATTTCAGCTTGAAATGGAGAATAGAAGAAGACAGTTAAAAGAACCGTATTGAGGAAAAGATCTTGTGTCAGCGAGATGAGTTTTACTGACTGGTTTTGAGAAGTCTCATCTCCCAACAGCTTGTTTTATTCACTAGAAGAAAGAAAGGAAATATCATGCTGCCTGTGTGTGCTTGTTATCTGCTGTTTGACCTCAAATGCCCACCACCCTGGCTACGTTTTATCAACGACCAGATTGTTGAAGACGATTTTTGGTCTTGCTGGTTATAGACGTTATAAAGCCGCTACCAATGTTCTTTTGTATGCTCTGCTGGATCCAGTTCGAGATCCAGCAAAGTGTTTTAAATTTTTCTCAGACAAACAGTGCATGCAAGTTGCGACGTCCAGCACGTTTCCTTCAGCAAATGACGTAATAGAGTTATGCTTGATTTTATATAACAAGACAAGCATCATTGCAACTTCCTTCTTTCAACGGACGACCGCATTTGAACTTTTTTCTATAGAACGTACCTACACTTCAGATATCTTGTTTTAGAAAAACAAAACCTAAAAATAAGTGTATCGCTTCCAAACTTATTTGACAGCTAGTCATTCACAGTTGTGTTATTTTTGCATGAATAATTAGTAGGCGGAATGGCAAAAACAATGGTTTCCTGGCAGGCGTTTCCTTCCCTCCCTCCTCGCGCGCTCTAGCCCTTGCATTTCTCTTGCGCCTAAAACTCCCTTTCCCTTCCCCTCCAAATGCCTGCCATGCAGGCTAGTTATTTTCAGAACACACCAATTCCCATTAAAGTCAAACCTTGCTTTACAGACACCCACTTAGTTCAAAAAGCTTATTATTACAGACAGTTTGCTTTGTCCCAAGGGAAAGAAAGCTTTAATCTTTCTCTAATTAATTCAACCTGCTCAATAGAGACAACTTGTTAATATGGCCCACTTAGTGCCCATATTAAGAAGGTTTGAATGCATCATATTGTGGTTATATGTGGAATAATTTACCACATATAATAATTATAAATTAACAACCACCCTTGACTGCAGTGTACTAGCAAACGGTACTCCTCCTTTGAAAACAGTACCCTCCCCTCCTTACACAGTAAGTCACTCTGTCACTTAGTCAGTCTGTCAGTCAGGTAGCCAGTTAGCTAGTCAGTGACTTTTTCAGCTCAGTCAGCCAGTCGGTTGCTTGACGTTAGTCAGACGCTTGGTAAGGAATTCAGTTAGTCAGTCATTCTGTCAGTTATTCAATTAGTCATTCGATCAGCCAGTCAGTCAATAGCTCAAGTAAAACAATCGGTCAGTGACTCAGTTACTCAGCCATACAGTAAGTTAGACAGTTAGCCAGTAACTAATTTGCTGAGGCAGTCAGTCAGTCATTTTAACAGTTAGCCAGTTACTGAGTTGCTCAGTTATTACGTCAGCTGATTAGTTAGTAAGTAAATTAGTCAATTTCTTAGTCAATCAGTTGGTCAGTTTGTATTTCAGACAGTTACTTAATAGCTACAATCAGCGAGTTGAGACACTTCTCCCTAAACTGGGCTTATTTTTACGTTTTACTGACTTCAAAAGGAAGAAATATAGCTTTTCCTTCCCCATCCCCTCCATGCAATGTTGTGCCGACGTTCAAGCTACAGCTGTACCTGTAGAAAACAATAAACACCCCAACTTTGAATGAAGGGGAAAGGGGAGGGAGTAGGATTGTTTTGTTCCCTGAAGTTACCCTATTTGAGTACCATCTCTCCACAATTTTGTCGCTGATTGTAGTTTCTCAGTTAGTACTTGGCAGTTGCTTGATTAGTCCTGAGTCAGTCAGTCAGAAGGTCAATAATTACTCAGTTTGTAAGTAAGTCAGTTAGTTGGTACATGTAAGTCAGTTGCCCACTCAGTCAGCTAGTAACTGTTACTTAGTTGATTTGTCAGTCTGGCAGTCAGGTAGCCAGTCAGTTAGTCAGTATGTTACTTGCTAGTCAGTCGGTCAGCCAGTCAGTTAACTAGTCAGTAGGTCAATAAATCAGTCAGTTACTCAACAAGTCAATCAATGAGTCAGCCAGTCAATCAGCAAAAATGCCACCCAGTCAGTCAGTAAAGAAAGTCAGCTAATCAGTCAATCAGTTTGCCAGTTTGTCAGTCAATTGTAAGTCAGTCATTCAGTCAGTCAATTAGTAAGTCAGTTAATCAGTCAGTCAGCCAACAACAAGTCAGCCATTTTGTCAGTCAATGAGTCATTCAGTCACCAAATAAGTCAGTCAGCCATCAGTCAGTCAATCAGTCAGTTAATCCATAATATAATCTGCAGTCAGTCGGTTAGTAAGACAGTTAGACAGTCAGTCAATCGGCCAGGTACATGTAGTCAGTCATGTAATCAGCTAGACATTCATTCAGTTAGTCAGTTAGTCACTCATTTAGTCAGTTNCTCAGTTTGTAAGTAAGTCAGTTAGTTGGTACATGTAAGTCAGTTGCCCACTCAGTCAGCTAGTAACTGTTACTTAGTTGATTTGTCAGTCTGGCAGTCAGGTAGCCAGTCAGTTAGTCAGTATGTTACTTGCTAGTCAGTCGGTCAGCCAGTCAGTTAACTAGTCAGTAGGTCAATAAATCAGTCAGTTACTCAACAAGTCAATCAATGAGTCAGCCAGTCAATCAGCAAAAATGCCACCCAGTCAGTCAGTAAAGAAAGTCAGCTAATCAGTCAATCAGTTTGCCAGTTTGTCAGTCAATTGTAAGTCAGTCATTCAGTCAGTCAATTAGTAAGTCAGTTAATCAGTCAGTCAGCCAACAACAAGTCAGCCATTTTGTCAGTCAATGAGTCATTCAGTCACCAAATAAGTCAGTCAGCCATCAGTCAGTCAATCAGTCAGTTAATCCATAATATAATCTGCAGTCAGTCGGTTAGTAAGACAGTTAGACAGTCAGTCAATCGGCCAGGTACATGTAGTCAGTCATGTAATCAGCTAGACATTCATTCAGTTAGTCAGTTAGTCACTCATTTAGTCAGTTGGTCAATCAGCTAAGGACCAATCATTCAAGGAAACAGTCAATCCGCCAATAAATCAGTCCACTCAAATGGCATCATGTAGATTGCAGAACTGTATAATAAATGACTAAAAGAAGAACTTGGCATTATTATACCAACATTGTAGCACAGCTCGTTCAAAGCAGATCCCGTATGAGTTGGCATTTGTCAGAAAAATCTCTAATTTTAAGATTTGATTTGAACTGTGCACATATAACGTTTTGAAACTATTAAGCAAAAAAGAAAAAACCTAAAGTGCTTAATGATATCAGTCAATAATTCAAAATAATTTGTAAATAAATTTGAAAATGAACAATTTTCTTAAGTCCTATTTCCACATGTGCTACTTGTTGGAAAGAACTGTAGACTTTGGCCTCAAATTGTTCTAGAGCTTTAAGCTGTCTTTCATGAAGAGACCAAAACAAACATTAATTGATTTCAATAAATGCATTTAAAAAATATGAGCAATATTTTTAACAAAACTGTTTTAATATATTCTTTTTTTGAGTTTGGAAATTTTGTTGAATCTCTGCCTTCACAGTAGTAAACAAGAAACAGCTTGCTAGTCACTCAAGAAGTCAAGTCACTCAAGTAGTGTTTTTCTTTCACTATTGTATTTAGACATGTACATGTACCTCTCATTTTACATTTTAATGTTAAAATTAATTTGAAACGATTTTGAATTTGTGTTAAATTTGGCCAGGTATGGCCACTAAAAGCTGATGATACTGTGCATCAATCTTGCTTTAAGCAAGCTGCATGACTTCAGTTTATCTGGTTCACTAAATAACTGGATTACAAAGCAATCTACACAGCACTTACAGTACTGAAGATAAACTCAAAATCCTGGCTGTCGAAGTCTTGACACATCTGCTGGACAAATCTGATCTGAAACGAAAAATCAGTCATTTTCATCAGCAATCGCAGTAATCTTGATTCACATCATGAAGGCATTAAATTAATGCCTTTTCTTAGTATGAATCTCAGTACGTTAGCCAGCCAGTTAAGTCAATTAGTCAATGAGCTACAATACTCGTGACAATATCTTGAAACACTTGTGTGATTTTCCCCTTCCCCAATGTTGATTTGGGTATTACAGTCGTCTCAGTGCTCCAAAATATGCGTGGGTCAACATTGGGGAAGGAGAGGGGCATATTTGAGTGAGAACAAAGGTGAGAAGAGTGAATGTACAAAATTTTCCAAAAAATTCAAGAAAAAACGGGTTTTGTTTCAAGGATTTGTGACATGTATTGTTGCCAGTAAGTCAACCAGTCTATCAGCCACACAGTCAGTCAGTAAGTCAGCCAACCAGTCAGTGATTGAAACAGTAAGCCAGTCAATTGGTCAGTAAGTTGGTAAGCAGAGAAGTCACTAAGTCAGTCAGCAAGTCAGTCACCAGTCACTCAGTCAGTCAGCCAATTAGTTGATGTTGTGTGAAAGTTAATCATATCACAATGACTGAGAGTTTCGTATGTAACAAAGGCATATGACAAGGGTATGGCTTAAGCCCAGTGTTATTTTCTTTATTCATGAATGACTTTACTGCCCTGGTGTAAAGTTAGGTAATCAATCACTAAATTGCCTGATGTATGCTGATGATCTGTTCTAAAGTAATTAGTAATTCACCAGAAGCATTGCAACATTTTGCTTGATGTAATTTATAAACATGATCAAGAATGGAAGCTTAAAGTAAATACCAAAAAGCTAATAATTATCATCATATTTCGCGGTAATGGAAATCTGGTTGTTAAGCGTATGCAGGGGAAATTCTTAGCGAAAAGCTACTGAAATTGTCTCCACAATTAAACAATTACCCTTGTACGTTGATCCTCTAGCGGTCCATTTGGTCAGTCAATGAGACAGCCAATTAACAAGTTGACCAGTCAGTAAATGAGACAGTCACTCAGCAAATCAGCCACTCAGTCAGTTAGTCAATGAGTCAGTCAGTCAGCAAGCAGCCTGTCCATCAATAAGTCAGTCAGTTGGTTGGTCAGTAAACTGTAAGTCAGCCATTCAGCGAGTCAATTAGTAACCCTTGTAGAATCAGACACTGTGTAGAATCAGTATGGCGGTCGACACTCGGTCAATATGGTGACCTTTAAATGTCGGCAGAATATCAGTCAACTGTCAGTGGTATATCAATCAACTGTCGTATAATACAATGTGCTTCAGGGTATTTTTGTTTCTTGGAAATGTCTAGTACAGGTGACTAGAAGTGTTACGGACCTTATGATCCGACAACGTTGATGTCCATGAAAAGGTTGCTGAAAAACAGACTTCACATCCTTTTTATTATTTTGAGAGCCTTTGAATAGGGCCATTAAATGTGGTCTCTCAGAAATGAACAATTTTATTGAAATGAACAAACCTCCGTAAGACACCTTTCGGAGACTTGATCAGATATTTGGGTTTCTGTTTAGTAGGATGTTTACATTTGAACAAATGGTTTGATGCATGGCAAAATTTTTGAATAGTCGTTGGTGGCTGGCATTTCTGATGCTTTTGAAGGGCTAGCTGGTGGGGCATTCGACTATCTAAACTACCAACATACCCAGGAATTTGACCAAAATTTTTTAAAAAAGTCAAATGCCTGGCGTTTTGCGCAGGGGAAGCATGGGCTGTTTTGGAGTCGGTCAGTACAAAATGCAGACTACAGACTGCTGCTGACCATTGTTTTCACCACGCAATTAGAACGAGACAAAAATAGTCCCACTGACTGTTTTCTAACCCTGAAAACAATGGTCTGCATTCAGTCTGCAGTCTGCATTTTGTACTTTCCAGTTTTGGAATGGACTGGTTCATTAGTCAGGAAATGTGTGCATAAAGAATCTTACATTAAGTACAGGAATGGCAGTCTCCACCAAATTTCTACAAACTCAGGAAAGCCTACCTTTGATGTATTTAGCTTTACAACGTCTGGGCCAACAGACATGCTGTGTAAGCTTAATGATTTGTGAGCTTGCTTCCCGCCATTGAAGACGCACATTTCTGTACATGTACATAAGCCAAACGACGACGGATAAATCCTAAATGCTTAGCCGTTTAAGCCACATCGATGAAGTTCAATACAAACGTTGAAATCACCATAAAGTTCATGAGGCTCTGAAAACGTGGGTAACTTTCAGGCGCCATCTTGAATTTTTTCCTCGGTCCCAGGTTTCTCTCAAGGAGGGGTGTTTGCGGGGTGGGGCGTTGCAGGGGTTGGAGAGGCAGGGAGAGGTTGTGGGCATTAAGGTAAAGGAAGGGCGGTTTGAAAGTTTTTTTTTGTTGTTGTTTTTTACTTTAGGATGTCAATTTTGTCACGAACTCTCAGTTTTCGTCCCTTTTAAAAAGTATGGATCTATTCTAAAACGTGATAAACTCACACTGATGTCAACTAAGAAGGCTGTTACTGTACGATCGTTGTTTTCCTAGGATTTTACTTCAAGTGAATTTCATGTACATCAAGTCAATTTTCTTTATCAAAAACCCCTGTTGAAAGTGGGCCGCAGTTCCTTCGACATCATGGGTCTGCAAAGGGAGCTCGCTCTTACCACGTCGTATTGGACGTGCAACTTAGTATTGGCTCTATAATAAGAAAAATTGAGCATACAAGTCGACAGGATTAGGTTGTAAAGTTTTATTTATTGGCAACTATGAGACGCAATAATGTCGACCTATTATAAAAATTGATTTTTTAAAAGGCCATAATATAGACCATAAAAAGATTTTGAAAACTTTAATTAAAAGTCAACCGGTACAGTCCCTCTTGCCAGATCTCTTTTTGTTGGGTAGACAGTGTAATAGCTACAATCGGCGACAAAATTGTTGAGAAATTGTACTCAAATAGCATTTATTCAGAGAACAAAAGAATCCGCACTCCTCCCCTGCCCCCTCCATTTAAAGTTGGGGTGTTTGTTGTTTTCTATAGGTAGATCCAACATCGGCACAAGATTGCATGGAGTGGATGGGGGGAGGAAAAGCTATATTTCCTCCTTTTCAAGTCAGTGAAACGTAAAAAAGCCCATTTTAGGGCGAAGTGTCCCAACTCATTTTGTCGCCCATGGTAGCCTCAGAAAACAGACAACATTTTGCGACGCCACAGCCGGTTTCCCCGCGAAATGACGTCTGAAAACGAGCGCAGTAATTCCATAATGATGACGTGTCACTACACAGATCTGGGAAGAGCTTCTGATTGGTCGTGCCGCTCGTGAAATTTGCTTCAACCAATCAGAAGCACTACCCAGATCACACGTCATCAGTATGGAATTCCTGCGCACGTTTCCCAGACGTCATCTGATCTAGCGGAGACGCCAGGTGCCACATTCTACCTCGATCTCATGTGGTTACCAGGGCGTTTATTTAATTTTAGGGGTCCAACAGGGGGCGTTTAAAAGACGGGAGGCGTCTCATGGAGAAAAGCGTTTATTTTAAATTTTATAAGGGGATCTTTACAAAACTAATATGCTTTCGGCCAAAAAAAAATGAAGAGTTTATGAATAGCGTGGGCCAATAGACATACATATCTCAACTTCGATGCAACGCTTAGCAATGATTTTGCTACTTTATGCTAATTCTTAGTATTTTCGAGTAAATGTGATGAGGGGCATCTATTAGACAGGAGGCGTTTAATAGAAAGGGGCATACGATGCATTAACATTTTAGAGGGGCTTTTATTAAACAAGAGGCGTTTATTTGAAAGAGGGCGTCTATTTGATAATTTACGGGTATATGCGTATATCAAAACACCAACATCGATAAACTATTTTGTTTAACTTAACCAGCGCTCCAATTTAAAACATCGCCAACTATTATTTCCTGCTCTCATTAGATCAATAGTAAACACAGGAGAAATTTTAAAGTTTGACTCAAAATCATGGGTTAATCCCTTTGCGCGAAGTTAGTATCAATATGGTACATGTAACACAGGCAGCACTGCAAGACAGCTGTTTTGCCCTTTTAATTTCGTACCCGATCTCTTGTGTCAGCTTCGTCGACAATACATCTTGGGACGAGAGTAGAGTTCTTCTTTGGACTCATCAGTTGCTAGAACAGACTCCAGAATATTTTTGACGGCTATTTAAGCTCAAACGACCAATGTTATATCATTAAGAAACATCCTCCCTTGAACGCTTTAATTTTTCAAGCAGTGATTCAATTTACAAAATTTTATTTTCAATTTTTTGTGAACGACAAATGGGTTTCTTAAAATATATTATACTACTTAAAAGATAATTATCATCCGCAATCCATCCTTTACAAGGCCTTGCAATGTTTTTCCCGTGGGGTTTACAACATCGTGCTGTACCGAATACCGCAGCAATAATTTTATTCTATCTCATCATTTTTGTATTTCTCTCATTTTAGTGATGATTCGTCTCCTCTCCTTTTTGACATGCTTTCCCTCTCGACGACAACGAGAACGTCCAAAAGCAATTCTCTATTTTCGAATGCCTCATAATACACTCTGTTTGCCCTCCAAATATTGCATAAACCATTGTTTTCAAATGCTCCTAGGACTACCCCCTCCTTAGGCGCCTCGTTTCTAGCATGGTTTCGCATCCAAGAGGCGTGCGCGAAACGCGAGTGATTGGTGACAAAGCGCAAGGGACCATGGGAAGGCTAAAGCCCGTTTTCCTTCTTCACGCCTTCCTTTGCGCAAACTTTTATCGTTTGGGTACAAGGCACCTCCTGGGAGCTGAGTACTGCGTTTAACCAAGAGCATTTGAAGACAATAACTTATGCAAAATTTGGAGGGCAAACAGAATTTATTAGAGCGATTTTCGTATGACCTTGAAATAAAAACGCGCGAAAACAGAAACAACAAACGAACGAAAATAGAGCGATTTGATTGGCTTATCGAACGGATACAAAAGCCCGTGGCTTTTGGTTGGTTAAGCGAACGTTCGGGTGAAAAAACTTCATGCCCGAGAACTTTCCAGAAATCAATCAATAATTCGCTTTGACGTCATACTGCAACACGATTAGCCAATCGAGCAATGTCTTCTCCGGCGAGAAAACGAAGAGGCCATGTTTTGATCTTTTAATTCATTGGCTAATATATAAAAGAAGCAACGAACACTTAACCGAAACCATTTTTCAAGGTCATACGAAAATTGCTCCATGTGGGATTCGAAATAATCGACAGGGAGCTTAAGCAGCGACGTTCTTGAGGGACGCGCGTCAAACAAAGTGGACTTTTTGCACACTTGAGCTGTTAGTTTGTACAAAATTTTGGGTAAATCGTCTCTATAAGAGTAAAGACACTTAGCAATACAAATATGGTAGCGTCAAGGCATATTAAAAGACAAAAACGCTCACTTCCGGTTGAGGTGCGTCGCTCAAAAAAGGTGCTGCTTAAACTCCCTAAAAGGTAAATCAACAACACTGCACGTCCATCACGCTTTTTTGTACATTTCTGCACGACCACGACGTGAAATTGCCTAATTTCACGCTTCTTATGGAGGACATTAACAGGCGACAAAGAAATTTTCTTTCTCTTTCTGAACTTCGATACGGTTCTTAGGAATTCCGCTCCAGAAGAGTTCGCTTGCATTTGACAAAGTAAGCGAGCTGGAATAATCGCGATAGAGTTTAAAAGAACGCGAATTCACTTTTTAAGCGACGTTTTCGTGGCGTGGCCGTCGTCGACGAGGTATCTTAAACTCCTTATTCTCCTCCTCATGGTCGCCACCCTCGTCTGATGGCTGCTTCTGGTTACGTATATTCGCACATATGTCCACAACCCGCAGGACACCAGATATATTTTGTGAACCACTCTTGCATGTGAAGAAGATGTCCCCCATGACCGCAGCCTTGGCACCAAGCGTTCGGCCCCTTTACCATTAGATGACTAAAACAAGAGAAAAAGTTAGTGCGGCCATAGAAGTAACGCTTGAAGAAACTGGCCCAACTTTGTCAAGTTTCAATCCATTTCCATCCATGCCATCCGTTCCAACTGACGACGGGAAACAGTTTCAATACCTAAATATAGTTTAGCCTGTACTGCGGGAAGATTGGGGAGAGTAGAAATAGCAACCCTTAGGGGTAGGTCCTCCTCCCTTTTAGAGTCTCAACATGGCAATTTTGCGAGAAAAAACATTCGCCCGCCCGAAGAAAACGCCTGAACAGCAGGCTAAAATATAGTCTTAAGTGACAACTCTGGACCATTGGAATTCAACTGATGCGACGACTAGTTTTAGCTTTTTTTCAAACGACGACAAATACCTTAACATAGAACCTTTAATAAGAATGAAGGTGTTGGTTTTGAAAGTCTAATATCCCTGAAACTTAAAGTTTGGTTTTATCAATTCAACCCCCGTCAAAAAATGACTTGCTGATGTTTCGAGCGAACTCTTAGATAGAGCGAATCTCCGGGAGCCCGGGCGGGGGCGACTCAAAAAAGGGAGCTTAAGCAAAAACGACGGCGACGGCCTCGTAAACGTCACTTAAAAAGTGAATTCGCGCTACTTCAAACTTTATCGCGCTTATTCCAACTCGTTCAGTTCGTTAAATGTTGGCAAATTTTTCTGGAGTTGAATTCTAACAGACTGTATCGAAGTTCAGGAAAAGAAAAAGAAAGTCGTTGTCTTGTGTTCACTTCTTCGACAAAACTTGAAAATGGGCACCTTTACGTTGAAGTCGTGAAGCAACGGCAAAGAAATGTACAAAAAAGCGTGATGCATGTGCGAAGTTGTTTTTTTGCCAATCTAATCCTATTGCTTCTTTGCCGTTCTCGTTGCCGTCGCCGTCGTCGTTGCTTACGCTTCCTTAAGTTATATACGGGGAGGCTTCGCCCCAGGGTGCAACTCCTTATCCTTTTATGCACAATTTTTGACAGAAAAATAATTCCATTCAAAAATGGCTCCCCTTTAACATAACTAGTTGATTTGAATAAATCGCTTAAACGGGAAGTCTTGTTATTTTCGTGTAACGTTAAATAAATTAAAGTGATATAGCCAGGCCCTTTTAAATACTTTGATGATAGATTTTCCCTACCTTTCCAAATACGTCATCTCGTGTATTCCCAACCGTTTGATATACCTGGCGCCTTTCGGGCCGAACCTAGGCCATTAAAGGGAGTCCCCACCCCTCCCCCACCCGGGAGTGTGCTGTGTTTGGTTTATACATCGAGAGGGCGCAAAGCTATTGGTAGGAAAACAGTAACACGAAAGTTGAATGAAATGACTTTAAAATGGCTTCTGTTGGGATTGAGAGTGCCAACTGAAAAATAAAGTTTTGCCTTGAAGGCTGAAATGGTACGTGCATGGTTTTGATAAAACCTTTCTTATTTCTTTCAACATCTCGATAATGTTCGCGAAAGCAATCCCTCGATTCGCTCCAGCGAAGGTAGCACTTGAAACATCAGCTTTTCAATCTTTTAGTGGTTGTGAACTTGGATGAGAAAACCAAACTTTGAGTATTTGTTTTATAAGAGCCCAGATGTTAGCTTCATAAAAGAGACCGATAAAAAATAAACCTCCAAAGCTGCCTGGAATGTGGTACTAAAAGTAACCGGGAGCCCATAACCCACAGCAAGCAACTCCCATACTAGCCTGCGTGGCCGGCGTTTGAAAGGGAAGGGAAAGGGAGTTTTAGGCGCGAGAGAAACGCGAGGGGCGCGCGAGGAAGGAGATCCTCGCGCGTGGTCTCACGCCCTAATTCCCTTCCCCTTCTCTTTCGAACGCCTGCCACGCAGGCTACTCCCATACTAGGCCTATGTCACGGCGTTTTTACGGACCAGTGTATTTTTAGACACATTTTAGGGCGCTTTTTGCCGCGAAAATAGAACCTCCACCATGTCTACGGGCGCGTTCGAAGTATAAGATATAAAAAAGGAAAACTGAACGTTATTAAAAGGCAAAAAAAAAATCATTTTTTTAGGTTTGTAGGTTCTGCTGACTGGTTTGTGGAATTTAAAAGATATTCAAAATTCGCGCCCAAACCGTTCTAAAAACAAACTGGTCCGTGAAAACGCCGTAAAACAAGCGCACGGAAGTTGCTCGCTCCGGGTTATAGGCGCCTGAAGTAACAACGCCACTCCTTGACACTTATTTACAATTTTTAGAGTTCATATCATTAATTTATATTTTTCATTTAAAAAAAACGGCCCTAAATTTGTAGATTGAAAGAAATCTACTTACCATATGGAGCAAGGCGGAACTAGGGAACGACATCTCTCACAGTACCAGCCACACTTATTCACCGGCAGAGGTTTGGAACAACGACCACACACTGTATACACATGCGTAGAGGCCTGATCGAAAGAAAAGTTATTTTACATATTAACGTGGCTCCTACNGGGGGGGGGGGGGGGGGGGGGGGGGGGGGGGGGGGGGGGGGGGTTGAGGAGCCACAAGCAGCACAAGATCATGGAGTGGCCATTGAAGCTTGAAGCCCAAACAAGGTACAGTGCTTCAAGTATTTTTGCAACAGGTTGTAGCTCCCCTGCGTATGCGCGAATCTGATAGGTTTAAACAGTTATCCATTCGTGACCCAGTTGTTCAAACGCTTGATAGCGCTATCCACCGGATAAATCACTACCCAGCGGATAAGTATTAGGGAAAGTAACTGCGTTATCCACTGTACAGAGATTTATCTACTGGATAGCTAGCGTGATCTATCTTTTGAACAACTAGGGCCAGATGTCTAATACAAAAACCTGCTCATGAGAGATCGAAAATTTTATTTCCGGGGTCGAAAGTTTTCAAGTACTCAAAAGGCTGAAAACAGAAAAGGGACACACATGTGCCACTTCGCTGAAAAATAGATTTTACCTTGTTCAAGCGCCTGACAGTAGGTAGACTGGACAGTTTGATGATCTGTGTCGCAACTGACCACAGCTGAAGACGTCCTAGTAGGTCTGTTGTCACAAGGAAATGACGTTTAGCGTGGAAACTATTTCCCTGCTAGCAGAGGTCTCTCACGACGACGAGCTCCTTCCTCTCATTTTTGCCTCGTCGTGAGACAACCCTTCCTAGCACGGAAGGAAACTACATTAGAGAGTTTTAGATCCGAGTTTACCGCGAACCTCTAACCGCTGAAGGTCACGTGACAAGTCTTTCGCGTCCCGTTTGAGGTTTACGACGTGCGTTTTCAACGTGGGGAGGTAGGTTTTCACATAGGTCATTTACCTGAAATTCTTGTTTTATCTCACGTAATGATACAAAAATCTTGTGGAGCAAGTCTTTATCCATTGACAGAGGCACAAATTCGGGCGAAATGCTAAATTTGATAAATCCTATTGGATCTTGAAAACAAGTGCCATTTATGGCTGCTGATTCAAAATGGCGGCCGTAAATTTGCAAGAAGAACTAATGTAAGAATTTACAGCTCTTTGCTGCTAGATAACCAAGTGTTATTCTAAATTTCTTTTATTTTCACTGATTGATATTTCTTCTNTTCCTAGCACGGAAGGAAACTACATTAGAGAGTTTTAGATCCGAGTTTACCGCGAACCTCTAACCGCTGAAGGTCACGTGACAAGTCTTTCGCGTCCCGTTTGAGGTTTACGACGTGCGTTTTCAACGTGGGGAGGTAGGTTTTCACATAGGTCATTTACCTGAAATTCTTGTTTTATCTCACGTAATGATACAAAAATCTTGTGGAGCAAGTCTTTATCCATTGACAGAGGCACAAATTCGGGCGAAATGCTAAATTTGATAAATCCTATTGGATCTTGAAAACAAGTGCCATTTATGGCTGCTGATTCAAAATGGCGGCCGTAAATTTGCAAGAAGAACTAATGTAAGAATTTACAGCTCTTTGCTGCTAGATAACCAAGTGTTATTCTAAATTTCTTTTATTTTCACTGATTGATATTTCTTCTATTTCTAAATGGAAAAATAAACCAGAATCCACTTCTTTAAACCACCGCCAATCTAAATCGAATTATGTTTGAACTTCGAACCACAAACGGGTAACCTCAAACTGCGGTTAGAGGTTCGCGGTAAACTCGGATCTAAAACTCTCTATTATGAAATCGACAACTACAAATAAAGTTCGCAGATAGAGAATTTTGGGTATTTGTGCAATCTGTGAAAGTAGGAAGGGCACCTTTTTCGCTTGGCGCAAGGAACTCTCTGAAACCATCTCGTTGCCAATTAGTAAATTACAAAAAGAATGTGCCTTACCGATTCCAGGACAACGGACACTGCATATAACCGAATCTCCACTTACAGCTTAAGACGACAATCTCCCCCCACACTCCACGCCTACTTTTACTGTCATTTGCAAAAATTGCAGAAAAATCTACAAACCTATTGGCCAGTTTGGGAGCTTCTGACATAAATCGAAATGGTACTTACCAATGTAAGACATAAGCCACTGTTCTTGAGTTTGTTCGTCTATTTTGTCACGGATTTTATCACCAAGAACAATTAACGCCGAAGCACACATTTGAACGTCACCCTGTCATCATCAAAATTCTCAGTAAATACCACTTATTAACCGAGAGTGAGGTTATTACAGGGAAATCTCAGATCTCGGCCTTGATGCGTTGACCTCGATAACGCTCGGTTAATACATCAAGGCCGAGGTCTGAGATTTCCCTGAATACGTAATGACCCAACGGACGAGGTTAATAAGTTACTTATTTTATGGCCATTTTAGCGTTATTCTTAAAATGAATAAAATAAAATAAAAAAACACCGGAAGTAATTTTCAACATCCGCGAGCAAGAGGTCATTCGAAGTCGCGTTCAATGAACCGACATGAATTTGGCGATGCGATCGAAATTCCTTAGACAATGAGAAATTTTGGACCTGAGCCTGCGATCAATTAAAACCAATTATTGGTCAGCAGATGACTTACAATTGAGCCCGCGATACAGTCATGTGACACTGATCAGCGGATACCCTTTTTTGACAGCTGTTAATTGACTATAACGTGAATGTCCACTATCAAGTTAAACACAGACCGTACATGCCTTGGACACAAGTAATGCCCGGTCAATACAAGAAAATCTTGCCCGCTTTGCAGCCAATCAGAGCGAGTACTATTGTAGCCATCTAATATATATGGATGGCCACGGTCATCATCATAAAGATCTTTAGATTCAAGGACGAGAACGACTACGAGTACGGGATTTGATTTAAAGTTTTTTCTCGCACTGTCAAAAAATGGACACCCCGGAACGCATCATTACACTTTTTCACCGGAAAAGTTAGTACTACTATCTTTATTGGAGGAGTTTAAGCCCTTTCCCGATCGAAAAATGATAAAACTTCTTACATTTGATAACTTGTTTCCGTCACTATAACACTCTCGCTAAAACTCGTAGTAGAAAGACGAGGGCTACTACGTTTTTACGCCAAAACGACGCTGACTCACGCGTGGCACTACTTAGTATTGGCAAAATCTCGCACTCGTTGTCGTACTCGTCTTAGAATCAGAAATTCATAAATAAGAGGAAACGTGTAACTCGCGTACAATGTTCGTGAACATTCATTTTTCTAAGTACAATATTTGGAAACCCTTGCTGCGGCCTCAAAAAGCCGGTTTAACAACAACCTTGCACCTGCATCACGCTTTTCTGTTCATTTCTTTGCCATCACTGCAAGACTACGACATGAAAGTGCCTATGATTTAACATTTGTGGAAGGCAAAACAAAACAAGACAGCGAATTTCCCTTTCTTTTCCTAAACTTTAATTCAGTCTTTAGAATTCAACTCCAGAAAAATTTGCTGGTACTTTTGAAAATGAATATTCACGAGCATTAGACAAACCAAACATATGAGGGTTACCCGTTTCAACCCCTTTTGAGTTGCTGTTAGAATCAAAAAGTCTCTAATAACAGTGGTAAGGGTAATGATGTTAGTGATGTTCGGAGAATTGAGCTAGTGAAGTTGGATTGACGATCGTAAAAGCGATGGCTTGCCCCATGCAAGATAATCTGGACTGGGGAACCCGCGAGATTTTTACTTGTGGAATCTGGAATTAGAAAAAATGATTGCTTATGGAATCTGGAATCCTGGGGCATCCATTCAACCAAACTTTCCGGAAATTTCGGTCCAAAACTCAATGGATCGGTTCGGTCCAATCGGAAAAGTTTCGAAAAAACGGGTCCACCTTTTGAGGTGGTCCCCTTTTCCCGGTCGGACCGGTATGAATTTTGGTTGAATGGATCGCGCCCCTGGGCTCAAGGAATCCGGAATCCCGCTAACGATGGGGATTCGGAATCCAAGTTCCAACGACTAGGAATCCGGAATCCAGGGCCTGGAATCAGACTCCAAGACTGTCTTCCGAAATCCCGCAAAAACTTGGTTGTAGAATCTGGAATCCCGGAAATATTGGCTTATGGAATCTGGAATCCGGAGTTCTAGGTATAGGTGATAGTGGGGCTGATGAGGAAGTGATGATGGTGAGGATAATGAGAATGGTTTGGCAATGGTTGGTGATGAGGATGGTAGTACTTACGAGGAAGAACAGGATAGTGATGTAGAAGCACTAGTGAGGATCCTAAGGTGGTGATGGACGAAATTGATGAACGTGGTGGTGGCAATGGTGATACGACCAGTGGAATAATGGAGGTGGCGATGGTGGGTGTAGTGTAGGGATAGAGAAGGAAATAATGGCGACGGTAATGGTGAGGTTAATGAGGATGGTAAATACATGGTTTCCACAGTGAGAGGTTTTCTAAAATTTCCTGACTTTTTCCTGACAAATGTAAAATTTTTCTGACCAACTGAGTTAACAATTTCACAAATTAGTCCTGATAATGGACTCTATGCTCCCCTCACAGTAATCCCCTCCACCCATTTTTTTATGCTTTCAGCAGGTTACGGGCAATTTACATAAACTGATAGTTCCTTAATATAACGCGCAAAAAGGATTAATTTCTTTCAAAACTCAACATTAGCATATTGTTCAATTTCATGAAAAATATTCTAACAATACAACACGAGTCAGGTCCCTAAAATGTACAAATGTACTCTTAAAATTTCACTTTTTCCTGACCTCTTTCAGAGACTTCTTTTAAATTTTCCCTGAATCGAAGTGAAATTCCCTGACTTTTCCATGACCTTGAAGAAATTTTATTTTCCGTGACCATTTCTTGACCTGTGGCAACCATGAAATATGGTGAAGGAAATGGGAATGTCGTGGCAATGGTTGGTGACAAGGATAGTCGTGGTTATGGGGAGGATCGCGGTGGTTATACACAAGGACGAGTGAGGATCGTAAAAGAGATGGTGGCAACGGTGAGATGACAGGTGGAATGATGGAGGTGGCGATGGTGGGATGGTGAGTGTAGCGTAGTGGGTGGAGTTGGGAATAATGGTGTG
>CALNXI010002537.1:44205-71838 GCA_942486025.1 Porites evermanni | reverse complement strand
AACATGATATGACTCCCATGCACCTGGACACCATGCATGAAGCAAGGTCTGTGGCTTGACAAACAACAACAACAACAGCAACGACAACAAAACCTTATTAATAAACAAATAAAATTACAAAAGTATTGCCCCCAGCAAGCAAGGCTATTCGAGACAGGACAATGCATGTAAAATCTAAGAAATAAAGACTAAGAGGCTATTAACTAAGGAAAGTTTACAGTTAGTTTAATACAAATAAATGAAATAAAAATCGTAATATGGATGAGGACTAGATAACAGACTAAAGAAAAACAGAATTAAACAAATAAATTGTAAGTTAGATTGGTTAATAGTTAGTTACTTTTGACAAAATGGAAGCACTATTAGATGACTTTAAAATTATTTCATTTTCCCCTCAAATCCCATGATTGTTACTCTAAGACTGTTAAAATGAGAGAGGATGGGACTTGACCGGAAGGTTTTTGCATGCTAAACAGCATATTGTGATTTTTCAAAGATGTTGTACGATAGCATGTACTGATATTATAAAAATTAATTTGCTTCAGCTAGTTGTTGAATTTGCTAAATAAACCCAAATTGTTTGCGTGTAGCACCGTATTTTTGTACCAGTGGTATTGTTTATGATAATGAGGTTGTTGTGCAAAAAAAGGTTAAAAATAGTACTGATAAATTAAAATCGAACAATGTTTTTGTGTTATCAGAAAAGTAACTTTTTTAACTGTGAAAATGGCGTCACAATGCCACACAGCGTTTTTTGATTTTGTATTAAAAAAATACCATTAGATTCGCAAAATTGTTGTTTGGGTAGTTCTTCATGAAAACACTACTTTTGAATTTTTTTTGTGCACGATTTGCATGTGCAATGCAGGTCAATTTGTCAAAAATTTGCATACTGAGCAAATTTGGGCAAACCTTCAATATTGGCTAAAGTATCCTTTATACTTTTGTCTTTCATCATGTTCAGGAATTTGGCAGTGAGAGAGGTGAGTTGGAAGGTCTCTTTAATCAGAGAAAAAGCTACAAGTTCTAGTGCAAGCCTCCTACCAGCAATTGCACGTATAGTTCATGAATGAAAAGAGCAAAAGATAATTAACATGATATGACTCCCATGCACCTGGACACCATGCATGAAGCAAGGTCTGTGGCTTGACAAACAACAACAACAACAGCAACGACAACAAAACCTTATTAATAAACAAATAAAATTACAAAAGTATTGCCCGCAGCTAGCAAGGCTATTCGAGACAGGACAATGCATGTAAAATCTAAGAAATAAAGACTAAGGCTATTAACTAAGGAAAGTTTACAGTTACAAATAAATGAAATAAAAATCGTAATATGGGTGAGGACTAGATAACAGACTAAAGGAAAAAGAATTAAATAAATAAATTGTAAGTTAATTAGATTGGTTAATAGTTAGTTACTTTTGACAAAATGGAAGCACTATTAGATAATTATTTCATTTTCCCCTCAAATCCCATGATTGTTACTCTAAGACTGTTAAAATGAGTGAGGATGGGACTTGACCGGAAGGTTTTTGCATGCTAAACAGCATAATTATTGTAATTTTTCAAAGATGTTGTACAATAGCATGTACTGATATTATAGAAAATTAATTTGCTTGAGCTAGGTGTTGAATTTGCTAAATAAACCCAAATAATTTGTTTGTGTGCAGCACCAGTGCTATTGTTTATGATAATGAGGTTGTTGTGCAAAAACAGGTTAAAAATAGTACTGATAAATTAAAATCGAACAATGTTTTTGTGTCATCAGAAAAGAAACTTTTTTAACCGTGAAAATGGCGTCACAATGCCACAAACCCTTTTTTTGATTTTATCCATATTATTTTTTGATTTTGTATTAAAAAAATACCATTAGATTCTCAAAATTGTTGTTTGGGTAGTACTTCATGAAAACACTACTTTTGCATTTTTTTTGTGCACGATTTGCATGTGCAATGCAGGTCAATTTGTGGAAAATTTGCATACTCAGCAAATTTGGGCAAACCTTCAACATTGGCTAAAGTATCCTTTATACTTAAATTGTCTTTCGTTACCTTCAGGAATTTGGCAGTGAGAGAGGTGAGTTGGAAGGTCTCTTTAATCAGAGAAAAAGCTACAAGTTCTAGTGCAAGCCTCCTACCAGCAATTGCACGTATAGTTCATGAATGAAAAGAGCAAAAGATAATGTGAACTTCAGGTTTACATGAAGTTCTACCCAGGCGGCAATTTGAGAATATTATGGCATTTTTCACAGTGGCCTATAAAATGAAACCTGTGCTCATTAGGATGTTTTTGTAAAGATGTAATTTATGATACATGTTACATCATCTCTCAATTACAGCTCAGCATTTCTGCCAAGACCACCTGTGGTAACAATAATGGGCCATGTTGACCATGGCAAAACAACGCTACTAGACACTTTACGAAAGTCATCTGTTGCTGCTGGAGAAGCTGGGGGAATAACTCAGCATATTGGTGCATTTTCAGGTAAAATAAAAGACAACAACAATGACAAATTTGATTATTATTTTGTTACATCTGGGCAGTAAATACTGTCTGAAATTACCAATTTACCAACTGCTAAAAATGTAAGTAGTAACTAACAAATTAAAGAAAGAAATGTTTAACAATTACCATGAATTGAATGACATTAGAAAGAAAGACTTGGTTGAAAAAAAAAACTTCTTTGATTGACACTATCCACAAGAAGCACAGGTTAATTGTGGTAGGCAGTGACAACAGTTTATAAAAAGCCTACGTGTAGAATAAGTTTAAGGTGAAAATGTGTAGAAAGTTTACATTTTAGAGGATCTGAGTGCCCCTCTGTTTTCTAAGTGTACAAAATTCATTTCATATGTGATTCCGGTGAAAGGAAACTTACTGTCAGCCCTGAATTTACATTGATATTTATACTCTTAGGCCCTGTTCAAACGTGAAACTTTTCGTGTACCGAACTTAATCCCTCAATTAAGTACATGAAAAGATCAACGTTTGAGTCAATTGAGTCCAACATTATTTTATTTGGGCTGACCCATGAATTAAGATCGAGTGGCCCACATGGTAATTTCAACTGTGGAGCGTCTCAGTAACTTCAAACATCAAACTTTTAATAGCATATTTAATTAGCATAATTTATTTTCACTGGTAAGCACTTTAGATGATTGTAATGAATCGAGTATGACTATTAAATTTGATTTTTATTTTCATGTTTTATAGTCCAAGTCCCTGGTGCAGAGAAGACAATAACATTTATTGATACTCCTGGTCACGCAGCATTTGAAACCATGCGGGCTAGAGGAGCTAATATTACAGATGTGGTTGTTCTTGTGGTGGCAGCAGATGAGGGTGTCAAACCACAGACTGTGGAATCCATAAAGCATGCCACTAATGCAAGAGGTATTAGACCATCAGTACAAAGGAGTCCATGAAATTAAATGAATGTGCGCTATTTCAGTCTTAGATTTAAATCTTTTCTGATATGAAAAGAAAAAAATAAAAATAATATATGGTCCTGTCAGAGAAGTGTGAACTGCCTCAATAGAGTTTAGCTTTTGGTAAATGGTCACCTTTAAGGATCGACATCATCTAACTCAAAAGTTATTGTGTAGAACCACTATAGAATGGTATAAAACTCAAACTACATCAGACGAATGTTAATTACGATTAGCAAGATTGTTTTCTCAGGAGTTGACAGTTTTAGGATTTGATTTTGTAAGGTGTTATGTTAAAATTAGAACCACAGTCTGTGGGCGAAAAGAAGTACATGTAGTTGAAATCATAACTTGCTCAAAAAACATTCAGCTGATACTGTAGCTTTCATTTCATTGTGTACTTTAAATTCAGAGTTATGAATAATTAATGTGGGATTCAACATTTTGAATCGGATTTTAAACTGTGTATTCTTTGTTACCTGCAGTTCCAATAATTGTGGCAATTAATAAAATAGACAAGCCAAGAATCAATGTGGTATGTTGGAAAATGATATAGAAAAAAACTGATTATTGTAATAATATGTTGGTATAGACTGTTGAATTGTGATGTTGTTTGCAAAGTTTGAATTTTGTAGAATTAATAAGTCATGCACAAAATTACCACGTTCATTAACATTTTCTGATAATAATATGCAGAAACAAGTCAAGCAGCAGCTTCTTCAACATGGAATACAACTTGAGGAATTTGGAGGAGATATTCAGGCAGTTGAAGTGTCAGCCTTAAAGGTACTAGATCCACACTGGTTTTCACCATTTTACAGAAACCGTTCAGACTTTTCATAATAAACATATTTTTCAATAAAAAAAAACTTTCCAAGTTGAAATCTGGAAAATATATTGGACAATTTTTTTCAAGCTTTAGAAGGTGCTGTAATTATAATGGTCTACATTTTGAACCACTCATTTCAGCAGACGTTCTTTGGGGAGGATTGCGTGACAAGTCAAAATAATGTCTGCTGGGAAGCTAATCCATGTGTGACCACCTACCATAACCAACCACGTACCTGTTGTACAACCTGTAGTTAATTTTTAATCTCAGGGAATTCTTCTTTTTCTTTTGTGTTTGGGTTTGGTAATGTATGCTAATGAAGTTGAAGCAAAGGAAAAATAAAAAATTACCTGAGATAAAAAATTAACTACAACATACCCATACACCAAAAATCTTAAGCCCTTTAAGCCCAATATCCACTTAGAAATTTTCCGGACTGATCTCTTTACATTAACTTGAAAAATTAGTTGAGAGAATTATATTTTGTTGACCGGTCAAACTACTTTCCTTTTGGTGATCACTAATTTTTATTAATTCTTGTAACCTCTCTGTTACAGAGGGGCACTCTTGACTAGGAATTAGCTGACATATATTTCCATTAACAGATTTTATATTAAACCACCATTTCTTTTCTTCTTGAAGGGAACCAATCTTGATGGACTGTTAGAAGCAATCACAACCCTCGCAGAATTGCATGATCTGAAGGCTAAGAGAGATGGTCTTGCAGAAGGAGTTGTTCTGGAGTCAAGAAAGGACAAGGGGAAAGGGTACATCTTGACAAATTAATATACAGGCTTATATACTGAAGACCTTAATACCACTTGCTGAAGTTAGGCATACGTTTATTTTTTGTGAAAGTCCAGGCTGGGAAGACTGGAACAGGTGTATGCAGTATGCCCAATGTTGATCACATACATTAGTACTATCATTACTCCATGACAATTACTGTCCGATGTTTTTTCAGTGCTGTAGCAACAGTTCTTGTTAAACATGGAACCTTAAAGAAAGGCAGCATTGTTCTTGCTGATGACACCTTTGCTAAGGTAACACTTTATATTAAACCGCACTTGTCTTAATTCATGGTTGTTAACAGCTTTCAGTGAAGTGATTAGGTCATGCAGCCAAGAGAAATGCTAGATTTCTAATTTGGAGTCCAGCTTTGACCACTACATGTGTAGCTGACTTTGTTTCGTGGTAGTTTCAAGCTCAACTCCCTCCATTGTCATGCTTGTAAATAGCCAACTGGTAGGCCTCCTGCCGGAGGATTCTAACTCTAAAATGTAACATTGTTATGTTTTAGTTTAAATTGTTTGTTTCCAGGACAGTAGACAGATCAGATGTAAAAGTAGAGGGCTTGGCAATCAATCGCTGAAGGCGATTTCAGGCTTTCACTCTCTCACTGTACCCTTTTTCCCTAAAGAGGCAGCTCAAAATTCAAAGTAGCCAATTTTTTAGCCACTCGCTGGCACTTAATGAGAATCCTGTGTTTTAGTTGTTTGCACCGTCCAACTAAGCATGATTTTGTGCAGCAGATACTGCCAAGAGAAAATAAAGATTTATTATCTCTACACTATTATTGTTACTTTCGTCACCATCATCATCATTGTATCAATAATATTTTGGCTGTCTCTGATAGGTGCGCATGATGTATGACAGTCAAGGCAAAGTTTTGTCACAAGCCACACCCTCCATCCCTGTGGAGGTGTTAGGGTGGAGAGAACTGCCTTCAGCAGGGGATGAAGTTTTTCAGGTCACGTCAGAGGTGAATACTGTCATGAAGTCACTTTTTCTGCCATTTCTCTTTGTAGGGCGTTCTTAAGCAAAAGAGTTTGGTGATGTCTCTGACCTCACAGACAACAACAGAGAGTTTGTTTTGTTTTTCACTTTTGTTGTTGTTGTTGTTTTTTTTGCTTGGGGACACCTCTGTTTGTCATGTGCAGTAAATTATTGAAAGCTTTCGTAAACCATCAGAGTAATCAACATCAACTCTTTCATAGCATTGAAAATTACTTTAATAGGTAATGAGAATTAATAAAATGATCACCTTCAAGACTGCGTATCAGGATCAGGGATTAGGGAATTTGTATTGGGGTGTGTTACAGGTTGAAATTACATTCAGGTTAAAAATATTTTACCTAGGTTAATTCTCAATTTTCCTGTTAAATTATTCATGCATTTCGGGCTAGTAGACAATGGAAATTGAGAATCAACCTAGTTTAGAAAATTTTATCCTGAGAAAGAAAGAAAGTGACTAAGTTGAGATTGCTAAAATTACATATTTGCCCAAAAGTAACTATAAAGATGGCCACAGAATAGACTGTAATGGGGTAGGGGCTCTGAGAGGCCAGCGGCACACACCAGCAAAAATTAACCCATGTACCCCCCCACCCCAGTCCCAAAGGTGTCCATCTTACAGAGAGTTGACGGTAAAGGGAAAGTTATTTTCTTACCTAGCACATATTTTAACCATTTTGGATTATTTTTTCACAGCAAGAGGCTCATGACTTTATAAACAAGAGAAAATCAGTACTTCATGAAAACAGACTATCATCAGATCTTGGGCATAATTTGTTAGAGGACGTTGAGCTCACTTACAAAGGAGATCCTGCACCAAAGGAACCAAACAGAATTTATGATTCTTCTGACAAGTTAAATGTAGTTATAAAAGGTTGGTTTGTTCATATGACTGTAGTTACAATGAGGGACAAACGTGTTGACACACTTCAGTAAAATGGCCCCTTTTTGCATAGTGGATATACTTATCCCCTTCCCCTGTCTACCCCAGCCCCTTCCCCCCAAAATCAATGTTGAATTTTGGACTCTCAAGTCTTTTTTTTACTTCAGACAACATTGATTCAGGGGGTGAGGGGAGTTACGGCATTTAAAAGAAATGAAATAATGAATGAATTAAATGTTTGTTAAAAGCACCCGTTTTAAACAAGTGTGTCAACTACTTTTGTCCCTGGTTGTAGCTAAGAAATAAACAGGTCATCCAGATTTGTTAGCAAGGTGTGAGAAATTGTCCTTGATGTATGAGATCGATGTCTTCAGTCCGCAGGTTAGAGACTCATGGCGTACGAGAGCTGGCACTGATATAAAATATCATTTTCTTAGCTACACATGCACTGAATACTGAAGTATTTTCTTTCCTGTGTAGGTGATGTTGATGGTTCAATAGAAGCCATCAATGATGCTCTACAAACTTATAATTCACGGAAAATTTCCCTAAATGTTTTGTGCGCTGAGGTAGGAGCAGTCAGTGAAAATGATATCAAACTAGCAGACACCTTTAAAGGTAAGTTTATCTAGCTGCATACCTAGTCTGAGAAAACAGCAAACATTTCATGATGCCACCTTTGGATTTCCCCTAGAATGACTTCGGAGAAACCAGTGTAGAAATTCCATACTGCACACTTTGTGAGTGCCTAGTTTTCAGTGTCGTACCTCCAAAAATAAAAATCGAAACCATTTGACTGATGAAGTCAAGAATCTGGGGGTTGAAAGTAGATACATTCATTTGTAATAACAATATATAGCAATCCAAGGGAATCAAAGAAAGAAAATGTTGCTAATGCTTCTTGCAAGTGTATTGAATTTCAATGGGGACAGATGGAAATAGTTTTTGCTTGAAATATCTATATAACGAAGTCATAACAGTTCATCAGTGGGATAATCACTCAAATACGGTTGGAAATGAATGCCTTAATAACCAGATTGTTGATTAAAGTTTTCCATCACATGTCTATTGTCTTTGAAAGTTAATGTTTTTATTTGTCATTTAAACAATTAGGTGTGGTATTTGGCTTTAATGTAAAGATGTCAAAGAAAACACAGTCCTTTGCAAAACAGCTTGGTATCAGTGTTAAACACCACAAGATTATTTACAAGTTGCTAGAGGATATCAAGGTTTGTGTGAGACAGTGCATGAACAATACTTTATTTCAGTCTACTGACAAAGGAAGACACCATACACAGTAAAAGAATTTGTCAAAACTTTTCTGCTAAGGGGTTCTTGAAGCCAGGACTATAGACCCAACTTAGCAAACCTTAGTTTGTTTTTGTAAACATCATTCTGCTCCAGGGCCAGGTTGTTCAAAGCTGGGTAAAGAAAACCCAGGGTTGGTCTGAAATTTGAATTCTGATATGAAAACTTAAATAGCGAGTTCAGTTTAATTCTCTTTGTCTACAATTTTTTGAGAGGATGCTTCAAATAAAATAGAGAAAATTATATTGGAGAAATTGCTTTTGAGAAAAAGAATAAGAGACTTGGATTAAAATTTAACCCTAGGTCAGCACTATCAGCTATCAAAGGGCCCAATAGTAAAAGAAAGTTGAAATAAAGTCGTCAGTACAGCTTCTTTCCTTGTACTTCATCATTATACTCTCATGAAGAGTCACTACCATGATGGTTATTGCCCTTAAATTTTGTAAATTTTGAATTTCTTTAAGAATTGTTGATCATGAGAAGCATTTCTTCATTTGTGTTTCATCCAAATTCCAGACCCCATGAAGTCAGTCTTGATAATCTTGGCTGCATCTCATAATGGATAAAATATGAAAAGATAATGTGGAAAATTGTTCCGCCCCAGTTGTTCAAAAGGTGGATTACACTATTCACTGGATAAATCTCTATCCTCTGAAGAGCCCAACTGGTTTCCCTAATACTTGTACTTATCCGCTGGATAGTGATTTAACCTGTGAATAGCACTCTCCAACATCTGAACAGTGTGGGCCTGCTTGTCACTGCATGTGCATGAACTGAAGTGCAAGCAGGTAAAGGCTAACCCTTAACTCCCAGAGTACCATAAATAGTGCCAGTTAAAGTTGATTAGATCACCAATTGCAGTGTTCACTTTAAATACCTTGCATTCAGGATGAGCTTTCAAACAGACTTCCTCCATCTAAAGAAGAAACAGTCACTGGTGAAGCATTAGTACGTAAAGTGTTTCACCTTACTGGCATGCGCAAGGCTGTGGTGGCTGGCTGCAGAGTGAAAATGGGGAGCCTTGCTCGGGATAGCGTTTACAGAATAACAAGGAATGGCGAGGTTATCTTTGATGGTAAGTGGGTATCTTTTTCTTACATTGTTCAAACCTGGAATTCTTTTGGAATTACATGCACCTGGTAATTATTATTCGGTCTGTAATCATACGAGTGGTTAACAAACGCGGGAGTCCGATTTGTTTAATCACGAGTATGATTACAGACCGAACTGGACAACACGAAGTTCTGTGACCAATTAATCATAACTTTAACAAAATTTGTGATATATTAGGCTCTTTTTTTTAATCAAAACACAAGAAATTCCGAGATGTTTTTTGCTGGCAGTGAAAAAAAAAAAGCCATTTAATTTTTCTTTGTAATTGGCACTGAAAAGCCCCTTTGGGGAAGTGGTCAATAAACGTATGTATGTATGTATGTATGTAATGACTTCTGAGAAATGAGTGTATCAGTACCTAGTTTTCTGTGTCATACTTCCAAAAATAAAAATTGAAACCATTTGACTGATGAAGTCAAGAATCTAGGGGTTGAAAGTAGATAGATTCATTTGTAATAACAATATATAGCAATCCAAGGGAATCAAAGGAAGAAAATGTTGTTAATGCTTCTTGCAAGTGTATTGAATTTCAAAGGGGACAGATGGAAATAGTTTTTGCTTGAAATATCTATATAACGAAGTCATAGCAGTTCATCAGTTGGATAATCACTCAAATAGGGTTGGAAATGAATGCCTTAATAACTAGATTGTTGATTAAAGCTTTCCATCACATGTCTATTGTCTTTAAAAGTTAATGTTTTTATTTTCATTTAAACAATTAGGTGTGGTATTTGGCTTTAATGTAAAGATGTCAAAGAAAACACAGACCTTTGCAAAACAGCTTGGTATCAGTGTTAAACACCACAAGATTATTTACAAGCTGCTAGAGGATATCAAGGTTTGTATGGAATGACAGTGCATGAACAATACTTTATTCCAGTCTACTGACAAAGGAAGACACCATACACAGTAAAAGAATTTGTGTCAAAACTTTTCTGCTAAGGGGTTCTTGAAGCCAGGACTATAGACCCAACTTAGCAAACCTTAGTTTGTTTTTGTAAACATCATTCTGCTCCAGGGCCAGGTTGTTCAAAGCTGGGTAAAGAAATCCCAGGGTTGGTCTGAAATTTGAATTCTGATATGAAAACTTAAATAGAGAGTTCAGTTTAATTCTCTTTGTCTACAATTTTTTGAGAGGATGCTTCAAATAAAATAGAGAAAATTATATTGGAGAAATTGCTTTTGAGAAAAAGAATAAGAGACCTGGATTAAAATTTAACCCCAGGTCAGCACTAATCGGCCATCGAAGGGCCCAGTAGTAAAAGAAAGTTGAAACAAAGTTGTCAGTACAGCTTCTTTCCTTGTACTTCATCATTATACTCTCATGAAGAGTCACTGCCATGATGGTTATTGCCCTCTAAATTTTGTAAATTTTGAATTTCTTTAAGAATTGTTGATCATGAGAAGCATTTCTTCATTTGTGTTTCATCGAAATTCCAGACCCCATGAATTTAGTCTTAATAATCTTGGATGCACCTCATAACATGATAAAATATGAATAGATAATGTGGAAAATTGTTCCGCCCCATGCCAGTTGTTCAAAAGGTGGATTACACTATTCACTGGATAAATCTCTATCCTCTGAATAGCCCAATTGGTTTTCCTAATACTTGTACTTATCCGCTGGTTAGTGATTTATCCCGTGAATAGCACTATCCAACATCTGAACACCGTGGGCCTGCTTGTCACTGCATGTGCATGAAATGAAGTGCAAGCAGGTAGAGGCTAACCCTTAACTCCTAAAGTGCCATAAATAGTGCCGTTTTAAGTTGATTAGATAACAGATTGCAGTGTTCATTGTACCTTGCATTCAGGATGAGCTTTCAAACAGACTTCCTCCATCTAAAGAAGAAACAGTCACTGGTGAAGCATTAGTACGTAAAGTGTTTCACCTTACAGGCATGCGCAAGGCTGTGGTGGCTGGCTGCAGAGTGAAAATGGGGAGCCTTGCTCGGGATAGCTTATACAGAATAACAAGGAATGGCAAGGTTATCTTTGATGGTGAGTGGGTATCTTACATTGTTCAAACCTGCAATTCTTTTGGAATTACATGTACCTGGTAATCTTCAGGAGACTGGCACTAGCATTGCCATCTCCTAAAGGAAAATTGCTGCTTTATCCCCAGTTGCTCACTACCACTATTTTGGGGGATATTATTTTGAGTAAAGCAGTGACTGTGAGGACAGCAACAAGAATGGCAAAAAAGTGTACATTTAGATAAGCAAAGCAACAACTTCGCAGGTGCATCACACTTTTTTGTACTTTTTTTGCCTCGTAGTGCCACCCCGACGTGAAACTGCCCAATTTCATGTTTTCTGGAGACCATTACACGAGACATTTTTTTTATTCTTTTTCAAAACTTTGATACAGTCCTTTAGAATTCATCTCCTGAAAAAATTCACCAACATTTGACATTTGAATCAGGGTGAATTCTTTTTTAAGAGATGTTTTCACTGCGGTCATCATCGTTGTTGTTTAATGCTCCCTAATTATTAAGGAAAGTGGGATGAAAGGAGTGATGGGAAGTGGAGAAAAAAACTTTCCCCTTCTCTCTTTTTCCTTCCCATCACTCTGCTCTTGTGCTCTGTGCTTGCCCCTCTCATGCCTCTCACTTGTCTCCCGCTCTCATGCCTCTTGCTTGTCTACTAAGCATTGGGAAAGCTTGTGAAGAAGGCAGGGAAAATTGCCCTTAGAACCAAACCTGGCCTGTATAAAGCACATAAAATTATTTCATGCACTGATGGTTGAATGTGTGAGGTCAATAAGTAATGATAACAGGACTGAGTGAAGTCCAATTCGGTCTGTAATCATACGAGTGGTTAACAAACGCGGGAGTCCGATTTGTTTAATCACGAGTATGATTACAGACCGAACTGGACGACACGAAGTTCTGTGACCAATTAATCATAACTTTAACAAAATTTGTGATATATTAGGCTCTTTTTTTTAATCAAAACACAAGAAATTCCGAGATGTTTTTTGCTGGCAGTGAAAAAAAAAAAGCCATTTAAGCGTGCACATGATGGCGTGTACTGTCCACGTACTTAGGTATGACGCGTACTGTCCTATTTAACTGTCCTATTAAGGCTGAAATCAGGGCAGTTAATAGCCAATCAGATTTAAGAATTTTGTTATAGTTATGATTAATATAATAATAATAATAATAATAATAATAATAATAATAATAATAATAATATTTAAAGAGGGAGCCCAACTCGCCTTGGTGGTTTTCAGTGGGGCCCTCATTTCTAAAATTTCCCTCAATTCCTAAAAGTCTGGAAGCCATATCTCAGGAATTCCTATCAGTGCCTCAGGAAATTGTTTGGAGGACAATATCCTTCAAATTGAGTGCTTGGAGGTTCCCTAAATTTTTAGTGTCTTGAATTTGAACCCCATGGAATGTCGAATCAGAGACCAACACATGGGTTATCCCCCAGAAATTCTTGATTTCATATCTCTGGGAACCACTTGAGGTCATACCCAAACAATTTATTGGACAGACCAATTTTCCATAGATTCTTGAGGTAATTGTGAAAACTCAGGGAACCCCAGCCAAAGAGAATACCATTATATGGTCAGGCAAACACTCCTAATGTTTGTTTCTCAAGGGATCTTCAGGAATACTGTTCAATTTTGTCAGTCAAATATATTTTCAAAGTGATGAATATGATGCCTTTTTTCTTTCAAAAGGAAAGTTATCAACCATGAAGCGTGGACAGGATGACATTAGCCAGGCCAAAAGAGAAACAGAATGTGGCTTATCATTTGAAAAATTCACAGATGTTGAAGAAGGAGATGTTGTACAGTGCTACACTATAACTGTGACAAAACAACCTATTGATTGGGATTGGGGTTTCTGATAAGCTAGCTTGTTCTTTCTTACAGTGAAAATAATCTTCCTGGGACAAATAAATATGAAATACTCGTGTACATATTATTATTGTTGATAATGTTCACCAATGAGCTGGAAAGCTTGGTATGCTCTTGTGGTTTATGGTGGATTAATTTATAAGACAGTTTTAATCATTTCTTGCAAGAAACAGTTTTTAAAAAGTTTTATTCGAACTGTCTGTAATGAACAGAACCCTCATTAAAATGAATGTTAAGTCTCTGGGGTTTTTTGTTTTTTTGTTTTGGTCTCCTAAGGTAGAAAGCTAAGACGATAAACCACCCCTCAGTCATTTATTGACTTCAAGTCATTCAAACATTTAAGTAATATTTTAAATATGTCATCTGTAAAATATAGTTATTTTGTAAGGCAAGAGAACAAAGGTTGTTTTCACAAATTGAGTTTATTACTCATTGCTACCCAAGTTGCTCATCTTGTACAATAATATAAAATATATAATTTAAATACGCACAATAAACTTTAATAATTATAATAGTTGACAAAAAGTGAAATGTGGTTGGAAACCATTCAAACCTCAAAATAAATATTGTGAAAATTCTTAAGCTAAGCTTTTACCAATATCACTCTTTAATAAAGCTCGACACAAAAACGTCTAAAACATTAACAATAACTTTATAACACTGCTTCTGAAACTGAAAAAACTGAACCATTAAATAGCTAAGTGATTTGCTTCTCAAACTGAAAAAAACTGAACCATTAAATAACAAAATGATTTGCAACAGTTTTAAATAAGAGTATATATTAACCTACTAAATCAACCTCTGTAGACAATTAAAATTTTATGAAATAAATAATCTATACTATTATTCAATATAATTATATTATGTGTAGAAGCTGCAAAATGGCCTCAGTGACCAGCATCAGTTTTCTCCTAACAGTATCGATACATTATCAAAAGGAAAGGTAACGAGTCCTGTTAAAATGATCATGTAAGGGAGAATTATATGATCTTTTGTCAAATTCTCCAAACCAATTCTTTAAGTAAATTTATGGAAATCAGTTTGGAGAATTTGAATCTGCATGTTCAGTTTTGCATGAACAGCTAAAAATATGTTGTAAACTCAAATGGTTTTTGACTCAACCAAGAATGTATGCAACCAAAAAACCTACTGTAAAACGCACTTGATTTCACTTGATGGTAAAAACATTGTCACCTTAAAAAACGTAAACTATGAATAATGAGAGGGCTTCCTGGGAAGTGCACATGGTAACATTGAAGTGCATTTTCCATTATAATCACATAAACACACACTTATGAACTTTATGGCTTCAGTGTTTCTTCAGTTATGGCATAGATGAAACATGGGCAGAACATGTTTTGTGGCTCCTTAATTTGTTGGTGTCACCTGAGAAAAAAATAATTTTTATTGCCAAAACGACTGAAACCCTTTCAATCTTGAGAGAGTGAATTTGTATAAGGAGCTTGTGATAAGGAAGGGTAACAGGACAGCATATTATAAAGAGCATGCTAATAAGATTATACCCATAAATCCATTGGGTCTAATAGTTTCAAGTTTACACCTTAGATGTGACAACATTTTCAAACTATGTACACTCAACTGAAAAATATTTGAATTATTCAAATAACTATTTTTCACTTGAGCGTACATTGGGAACCAAGGCTAGGATGCTAGACTAGCCAGCAGAACAGGTGCTATTTTTTTCACGTTTTTCAGGTGAGCCCAAAGCGGATGTGGAGGGTGAGACACCCAGGACAGGGAAGGTGTAGAAAATAATTGCCCTCTTTCAGTTATTTTTTCTGTGTGTTCCCCTGTCACACTTGTCTTCCACTCCATGTCTGCTTCTTGTTTGCCTACAAAATGCAAAGAAGCACCTGTTCTACAGGCTTGAACTAGAAACTAATAAACTCTACTTGTAAGATGAATTGGCTCACACAGCATCTTGCATTTGGCCTTCAAAATTGTGGTCTTAATTACCGACCCTTGCAAACAAAAAGATTGAATATAATGATTACAGTTTCTATGGAAAGTTTCATCACAACAATCTCTATTCATGAATGCCATTGGAAAAATTTCATCTATGATCTTATCCTAAACAAAAAACATTGCATAAGCATCATGTTCTTAATTTTTTAAAACAAAGGTACAATGAAACAGCACAGGTTTGATAATCTAGATCCAAGACAAAACAAAGAGACTCAGTTAATGGCAACATAAAAATATAATTTAACAATAATAATATTAGTGACAAATTTTGTTATTGGTGGAATTTAATTTGACATCTGAATTGTGATCACATGAAAGAATGTGACTGTAATGACTGTTAAGACTTGCCAATGAAAACAATGGGTCACACCCACAGAAATTTTTTAATTTTACAGTAAAGCTGACCTGTAAAGAGCGGTGACTGTTACACACAGCTTTGACTGTAATAACTAACCTGTGTGGCTTATTATTGTGGCTCTCATAATTCAATCACACTATCATAACTTCTTATTAGCGGAACAGTGTCATTAAAAGAGCTAACAGATTCTGATGGAGAGACTGTACCACCAGTTGCATTCACAATAGGAGCCTCTCTGTTTTCCTCCGGTATTCTTGCAGTTTGCATTTCCCGAACATTTCCCGAAGCAGTAGGAGGAGAATTTTCATGACCAGTCACTGCTGAACCTTGGTTTTCCAACGGGCTGCTTCTGCTACTTTGACTTTCATTGGTCAAGTCTCCCCTAGCTCCTGCACCCCTCGGGGGATGAGAACCACCACGACAAGGCTGAATAAAAGCAACATCAAAGATGTTACAAGCCCTTCCATCTGCTGCAAATTCATAAGGTGGTGGAGGAGAGGAGGGTTCATCAGTCAAGGGAGCATCATCAGCAGTAGAGATCCTAGCGCGACGTCTTCTTTGCCTACGTCTTCTAGGGCGTGCTGTTCGCTTTGTTCTCATCCGATCTATAATAAACCCAATGCAGACTACTGCCAAGGCAGTGCCAGTAACAGATAGAATCACAATAATGTAGTTCCGTATGTCATTATTTGTTTTGGTAGCAGGAACTGCAAGAGTCTTGCAGTGCCTTTCGTCTGAGGCGTCTGGACAGTCATTTGTGCCATCACATTTTAACTGGCACTGAATTTTCTTCCCATTCTTGCAAGTAAACAACAACTGGTTATGGAACACTTCACAGCCCTCAAAAGAGTTTTCTGGATCTACTCCATAATAACTTGCTAGGAAACCCTTGCCTTGATTTTGGAAACTTGTTTTAAGTCTGACAAGCATCTGTTTTCCACTCGATCGAACCATTGTTACAGGTCTGTTATTAACTGTACAGAATCTACCAAGGGATCTATCACTGTCCCCTGTTCCATCAAAAACTTCAACATAGTCATGACTGCAGTCTCTTTTGGTAGAAAATGTGGATGTCATAGAATCTACCTCAAAAAAATCAAACATCAGTGAGACTATTTTTCCTTCTGAGACGGTTATAAACCAGTTACAATTCCTATCAATTTTGCGAGGGCCAGGGTAGCCCGGTGAAGTGAACCTTCCATAATCACTTTCAAGAAAGCCTGTACAATGAGGCACTCGGGTATAATGAGCGAAAAATCCTCGGGAATTACTTTCTTTGTATGATTTAAACTCAACAGACATTGTGTTACCAGTAGATCGTATGGCATATTTTCCTGGCAGTCTTGTGGAACAAAAGTGACCAATTTCCGTGTTGTTGGTATTTAAACCATCCACAACTTTCACAAAATCAACATTACAGGGATACTTCCCATCCATGTTAAAGTCGTTGAAACGAAGCTCAATGACATAGTCCGTAGGCACCCTTATCTGCCATTGGCACGTAACATCTACTGGGAACCTTACAGGGTAATTTGGACTACTTAGGCTTGCACTGGATTCGGTGAAATACCCGCCACATGAGGAGTATATTGCACGAAAACCACCGCCAAATCCAGAAATGGTTCGATTGTCTGACTTAAATACAACACGAAGAATGTGACCTTCCGACGATATCTGTCTCGGGGGGATATTCTCTGCCCCAGCACAGTATCTACCAATTAATTCTAACGAATTTTCGTAAACTTCAACATAGTCTCCGCTGTTGTCACAGCCTGTTCGATTCGATTGTGTAGGTTCGAGATTGAAGATCTCAAAAACAAGTACTATCTTCTGAAACTCTGACATCTTTATAGTCCAGGAACACTCTTTGTCCGTGGGATACTGAAGAGGATAGTTTGGACTAAGAATTTGCCCTGAAGAATCAGTCTTGGTAATGCCACAGTTTATACTGCTCGCGTCGTAACTTGGTTTCGACAAAACTGGCGAAAGTAGCAATCCACAAATGACGAAAAAGCACCTTACAGAAGTCAAAAAATTTGTCCACCGACTTTCTGCCATATTCCTTTGATGAACAAAGGCTGTCCTCGCAACACAATAAGACGAAACGAAAGTGAGAGCCAAATATATAACCTTAAGGCACGTTTTTTTTTTTCCCAACACAAAAACACTGATCTCGCAGCTCTTTCACTTAAAAGGTATTTAAAGCTGAACTTTTGACTAAAACCGCTTTTCTCATGCCCTAGAACGTGACGAATGGACTCTATCCTCTTTTTGGTGAGGTCAGAATCCTTAATAGCTTCCCACTGTAAACTAAACACTCAAGTCAAGACAAGTAAATACCATGCCAAGCACATGCAAATATCCCTGCTTTCGCGTAACATGCCAACAATAGCAAAAGATCTGGGTAAGGTAACCGCACCTTCTTAATGTAAACGTCAAGTTCACTTCCGTTTTCGTGATCGACCGCATTTAACACATTCTATGATCACTTCCTTTCATTGACAACATTTCTTTCGCGATTTATCCAGTATCTTTCCGTTCTCATTTTATTAAAACAATAGCTTAGCAAATTTCTCCTTTTAATTTCTGCGTGGAAAAAACTCATAAGTTAAAAAAGGAATGAATTGAATTGACTCGACCGGCATGTGACCACGTCAAATGACGTACAAGCTAAGGTTCAATATATTTTCCTTATTTCACTTTGCGCAGAGATAAATACTTTCTGAAACACAATATAACATAAAAACAAAATTCTTAAGGTGATTGAGTGGGTAACCATAACAAATCTCTTACTTGACCTGTTCCCAGAAACCATACTCAAACCATACAGAAATTAGAAAAAGGTGGTTTCCCCTGATGGGAATCTAGCCAGAGACTAAAGTGGGGATGATTAAACAATTTTTGGATTTAAGGTACGTAAAAGTACCAAACTTAAAATGGAAGCAAAAACTCCGAAGCGTGTGAACAGCACGGGTGACACAAAATACGTGCAAAGGGCGGGGCACACGCAGACCTTAAGCAAAGACGTTTTTGAGCGACGCACGTCAACCGGAAGTGAGACCTTCTCCCTTTTTATATGCCTTGACGCTAACAAACTTGTATTGCTGAGTTTCTTTTCTCTTTTAAAGACGATTTACCAGAGAGTTTCAACCAAACCGCTCCCCAATGATGCAAAAAGTTCACTTCTGGTTGACGTCCGTCGCTCAAAAACGCTGTTGCTTTAAGCTCACATCAATTACGTACCGCGCGTGGGGCCTTGAACTTCGTCACCGTGGGGGATCTCGCCTGGCCTGGCCACTGTCAATGCAGAAATTTATCCCTAGTTTTTTTGTTTTTGTTTTTGTTTTTTTTTACTAGTGCTTGTTTTAGGCGAGAGAGAAAAATGAAAACGCAGATTCCGCATTGACATAAACTTGCCCTCGACTCGATGAACCAAATAAGGGGGCACAATGCAATTAACAGTTACACGGGAACAAACTGGCTTTCTACGAATAGGAATTTTGCAGGAATAATACTAATCCCGGCTGAGTGCCGGAAAAAACGTTTTTCCTTTCTTGTTTTTCCCTCCCTGAATACAGGCTCGTCGTGACGCTAGCTAGCGGGAAAATGACGGATATGACACTATAACCTTTTCTAAAATTAAAATTTCAATTCTTTTTTGTAGTCCTGCTCAGGTTATTCGTGGAAGAGTCCTGGAGATGTAGTCGGTGAAATTGTTAACTTTATGCAATGTAAATATCGTGACCTTTGTGCTTGATTAAGCACCAATATTTCAAGCAAAATTTTGCTGTTTATCGATCGAGGTAAAGTATCGGTGAGAGGATGCCGCAGGCGAAACCGCATGCATTACTGAAATTACTGAAAAGTGTAACACGAAAATCTTGTCAGCTTGGGCTGTAGCGGAACAAAAGTTCTAATCTTTTAGGGTATCTGTCAGGGTGAGAAGGTCAGAGCAAAGCTGATTCTGTTTTTTTTTTTTTTTCTTTTTAGGGGGGCGTGAGGGGGCACTTTTTTTTCTGAAAATAG
Organism: Porites evermanni; assembly: GCA_942486025.1. NCBI lineage: Eukaryota > Metazoa > Cnidaria > Anthozoa > Scleractinia > Poritidae > Porites > Porites evermanni. The sequence continues at coordinate 52,238 of CALNXI010002537.1, read as the reverse complement.
AGTAAGAAAGAAATCAAAGTTTTTCTCCTTGAACGGGTCTCATTCGAAGACGTCCACGCCGTTCTCTGAGGCACACTTAATACAAAAGTCTGGCAAATTTTTGCTACATTTAAACAAAGACGAACAGAAGCCGGAGCGAAACGAATAATAAGATTAAAACTTCGAGACTGGCAACTTCTACTGACCACAGTAGCGTAACGATAAGGTACAGTGCTCGGCAACAATTAAGCGAATTGAGGTTTTTAACCTTCTTTCCCCAAGAAGCTTTATCAGTTTCTTTTTAGTGGCTTTTAATTCATTGCTAAAACATAATGGCAACTACTAGAGAGTGAGCGTTAATCATCGAAGTTAGTGTAATAACACAGCGAACCACACGTTCAAGCGGTTACTGAACAGACATTTTAATCTCTATCAAAGTGCCCCGAAGGTACAAACGAAGCTGAATATATAATGACTCTAGGAGCACGTGCAAATGAAATTCAACACAGGGCGTGAAAATTACAATATTATAACAGTTAGCCGGGACAAAAACGAGTGGAAGTGTTTAGAAACGTTTAAATACGGAGCGAAGCCCCGCTAGCGTATCGTACCAATTACGCTAAGAGTTTATTCGTGGACGGCTTCAATCAATTAATTAACCAATGCATGGTGAATTCAAAGTGACTTGGGGTACAATCCTTAGGGTATAGGTGTACTAAGAAAATTGGACCGAAAACTTTAGCCCCCTCTAGCAACATCAGAACTGAGACACTCGATACTAAGCTCTAATTTTGATATTTACTTTAATTGGTATCATGCGGGCATAGGGTAGCCTGTTCCAGACTCTCAGATAGTGGGGAAGACGGAAAAGTGAAAGGTGCACGAAAAAGGGAGCGGACCCGAGTATCTCGGATCCTGGAACGTCAACAGGCTAGGCACAGGGTTTTCTAAAAAGTTAAGAAACTTTCAATGTACAAAAAAATAAATTAAGGTCAGGTCACAGACTATGCTGAATCCCCGGCCAGAACAATATAAATTCTATAATATTACTTAACAAGAGAGTACACATCTTCCACAACCGTCTATCTTGAAATGTTAATTTTAGCTCGAGATATTGCGGCGCATTATTAACTCTAGAGCCCAAATATGATATTGAATGACTGGTTAATCAACGCAACGTCGTACATATTCTTCCACGAGTATTCGAATTTAAAAGTTTTCCTGTTACAATTGTTACTGAATCGGTTTCTATCAAAGATTTCTCGAATGGCGGACATACTCCGGAATTCGAGTCAATTTGGTCTATAAGAACTCGTCTTAATTGAGAAAGCAATATTGTTCTAGTGGTTGTCTGAAACTTTAGAAATATGACGTTTCAGTTTCGCTTCAACTGAAATGCTCTGCAACTGAGGTACAAAGCTAAAAGTACCTCAAGGACCATGAGCTTTAATCTCCAACACTGGAAAATAACTGCAACATAGTCTGCTATCCCCAAGCCTAATATAGTTTCCCTTTTTGGATTTTCTGTCATAGGCGGGAGCGGGATTGCTGGCGATAAAGGTCATCAATGACCAGGAAACCGTAGACATTTACCAAAATCAAAAAGATTAAGGAAGTGTCAGAAAAAAAGGGTGGGGCAATTCCAACTAGACACATAGCCGAATTAGTTCAAATTTAGCATGTCCTGTGAATTGGATAACACTTTGTTTCAGTAATGGTAAAAAGATGACCAAATATGTACTGCTTTAGAGATCAGGGGAGGCCGCTGTGGCAGTTTTAGTAATACTAAGCAATACTGAATAGAGATAAAGTGTTTTGTTAGCTTTCTTCAAACACACTATAAGATATTAGGAAAGGCCAGTGCACGGTGGTAGTTTTAGTGATACTAAGCAATATTATAGTGATAAAGTGTTTCATTGGCTTTCTTCAAACACACTGATATAGAGACTGGCTTATGATTCCAAAAATAGTATTAAGTAGGTTGGTTGGGAAAAAACGTTCCTCCCATTTAGGCGTTTCGTTTTCAATCGCCAGACCGACCGATTTTTGCAACCTCGTCACGCACGAGTACCGAGGACCACGGGAACGGGGTTGCGATTTTAGGAGAAATAAAAAGAAGAAACCTAGGTACACTGCCACAGTTACATGCTTTGATAGAAGAATATATACCGTGTGGCACGAAAATTTTCCGGGTTCTAATTTTTGCGATTTTTGCGATTTTTCCAGCTATCCGCAAAAATAAGTTCCCGCCAATAAAAATAACCGCAAACATTTTTCCCGGAAAAATTTACTCCTGAGTAAACATCCTCTAGGTTAAATTCGCTACACAAAAATACAGTACTAAGAAATCGTGTCTGTTTAATCTCAACTTGTCTCTTTTATTCGGAAACAAAACGGTATACAAGGAAATAGTAGTTTATTGTTTGAAAATATGTATTTTCTTTTGCACGCGCATCCAATAAAAACGAAAATGTTATCAATGCTGGGTACTGTGTACTTTCTGAAAATCGCAAAATTTAATTCCCAGTAATAAAAACAAATCTGTTCCCCTAAAAACACAAAAATCGCCAATCCGCAAAAATAAACTCTGATACCGCAAAAATTTCGTGCCACACGGTAGTTGTCAAGGATAATGAGATAATTAGTTTGAGCGGCTCATAAACTGTAGGCACCAGGTCCAATAGACCTCAATTTCAAATGGGAAAATCGCGTACGCGTACTCGGAGCAACATTAATTTTGAAATAGAAGTTTAATAAAGTATTTGCTTGGGGAAGAAGGTAGAAATCTTAAGTGATATAGTTAGCCCGATAAAGATACATGTACAGAGGTGCTTTTTTTGCGGTTAACTCCTTCGGAGCTTGGAAATGCTAAATTTTTCGCCTGATCAATTCTCACACCTTAAATTGATGTTGCTTTTAAGAAGCCGCCTAGTAACAAAGAACTTAGGGTGAAAATGAAACACCTAAGATTTTGTACTTGACCAAAACTCCTGGGGGAGTACTCCCATAAACTTCGGATAGGCCCCGAAAGCTGTACAAAAAAATGATTCCCTATTCAAGGCAAAAATAAAAACTAAGAATTTAATAGCAGCAAATAAACTTTCACCAGATAGCTTTCTAATACGCTAAGGGATAGTTCAGTTAACAGATGATTTATTTTCTATGTGAATTGGTATTTTTGCACTTGAATTTTCGCTGATACAATTTAGGCACCCTATCTAAGGATCACACTGGAAACGGAACTGGAAAGAGAACACCAAAACAAAAGAAAAAATGAAGCTTTACCCTCTCGGGCGGCATATGCCTGAACTGAACCGATCTAGCCCATATATGGGATTCCCCCCGCGGGAAAAAACTATTAGCATATATATGGCTGGCTGATAAGGAATGGCCAAAACACACCCCTTTTCGATGGCCCTTGAAGTTTGAGAAATTGAATGATGTCAGAAGTCTGAAATTTGGACCAATTGAGCTGATACGTGTGTCAGTAAAAGCGCAATAATATTCGGCACAGTATACAGAACATTTTTAGTTATGAGAAAGGTTACAGTTTCCTGAGCCACCGGTCATCACATTCATAAAGCCATAAAATTTAAAAAAAAATTGTAAGCTTAAACCGTAGCAAAGTGGTCTTAGGTTAACGAACAACACTTCAAAAGAAAGCTGACAAAACATTAGTCTAATGTATTAATAAGCGAGAAATTTTTTAAAAAATAAGAGTAAGTTGTCATTTCAACATACATTCGAACCCCGCTTAACAGACGTCACCCGCTTAATACGGACATCTCGTTAATACGTACAGTTCTCTTTGTCCCCGGGAAAAGAAAGCCCTGCAGCAAATTTTCTCTAAATTCAACCCGCTTAATACCCGTTACTGCGAACAACGCACACTTGTTTCTTACCTAATAAACAGATTCTCATAGAAAGTCAACCTTGCTAATGCAGAAGGTAACCGCCCGGTTAGCTCAGTTGGGAGAGCGCCGGTCTGCTGAGCGGGAGGCCGTAGGTTCAAACCTCGGCCGGACCACCACTCAGGGTCTTTAAATAACTGAGGAGAAAGTGCTGCCTTTGTAATAACATCTGCAAATGGTTAGACTTTCTAGTCTTCTCGGATAAGGACGATAAACCGTAGGCCCCGTCTCACAAGCCCTTGCACATGTAATAAATCTGTGGGACGTTAAAGAACCTACACACTCTTCGTAAAGAGTTTAGGGCACGTAGTGCCCGGTGTAGTGGTCTATCTCACTTTCACACTCATGTATGGGGGCATCATCACTCATTCCTTCAGTACTTGTAAACTGCACCTTAAGCAGTCTGGCAAAGTCCCCCAACCAGTGTTGTAAATTATCCCTGAAAAGCCCTGTGGGGAGTGGATAATAAGATATTTACGATTTACGATTACGATTACGGTAAAAAACTTTACTTGACAGCATGTCGATGTTCCCAGGGCTACAGTACCCCGCCGGATGGGATGATTTCACATGGGGCAAGGGATTTGCAGACGTCACATGATTTCGATCAGATCGCAGAGAACTGTTTCGACTGCGTCAGTATAGATGAGCGATTTTTGAGTGTTTCCGTGGATTTAGTACTTCGAATGACGGCTTTGTGAAGGTTAGAGATTTTATATTTGAGGATGACAAAGCTTCCATTCAAGTTTATACCTTTTAGGGGTTCTTTTATTACAGAAAATTGCTCTGTTTACTACCGGTCTGCAGGTGACGTCATGGCAGCCTTGTTGGTGGTCAAAAACAAAAGTATTTCTTTCCTCTGGGAACTAAACTCAATTTTCATGTACACTCTTTAAAAAAAAAAAAAGAAAATGCCGAATTAACCACCAACATGGTCGCCATGTCACGTGGCATGCGAACCAAGAATAAACCAAATCGTACCCATGCTGCTTAGCAGTCATCCTTACCACCCCATGCCACTCCTCCCGGCACACCTCTCGGGCGAGCGCAAACAATACGATCAAAATGGCGGACAATATCAGTGTCGTGGATGCTCTTTCTAGCGACATCAAAAGGCCACTAGATCTCGAGAAATGCAGCAGAGGATGGGAAACACAAAGAGAGCATTGTTACTGGGTTCCTACGGCAGATATTATCGGCGAAGTACCGAAAGATCTTCGTGGAACTTTGTTTCGAAATGGCCCTGGGGTACATGAAGTGTACGGTACCCGTTTGAAACATCGTGAGTACAAAACTTTCATATTTTGACGTTAAAAACTTGCTTTGTTGTCTTGAAAAGGAAACTGAAATGGGCGTGCTGCTCATAATTGGTTCTCTTTACTTGAAAGTCGTTGAGTAAGCAAAGCTAGAGGTTCAAAGGTCAAAATGAAATCTACACAGGTTAAAGGGCTATGTCGCGCCAGTCGCTTCCTCTATTGAAAAGCTTAAATCTGTCTTCTCATCAATTGAAGTTTAAAACTAATGGCCCAGTTTTGTGATTTAAGACAATGTAAAGGCGCGAAACATTTCTGTCGTCTGTGGCTGTACGGTTGGCAAGGATGGACGTGTCACGTGGATTGAAACTTGAAAAAGTTGGGCTAATCATTCAACTTTTTAGAATGGTCAAGAATTTGTGGGACTGCGAGACTCGGGTTTTATAATTCGAGACTTAGACTGAGATGCAAAATTACCTAAAAACAAGACTTTGAGAATCATAAACACTTCAGAGATTTCGAGATCGGGCCAGTTACAGTGTTCCCTGATGAAATTTTGGTTGAAGGTCTTCTACATAACTCTACAGGAGTTTGTCTATGATAAAGGAACTAACATTAGTAATAATTTCAGTATGGAATTGGCATAAAACAGCAATATCCTCGGAAATAGTCCCTTTACCTCAAATCGCAGTCCTCAAATTTCAATGTTCTCCCTAAATTTTTGCTCAGCAGGCACAGTAAGAACCATTCATGGCCACTGAGGCAAAAAATATTCACCAGAGACGCACTTTCCTTGGCGTGAGGGACATGGCCTTGCCCTTGCTGGGAAATTTAGGAGCTAATTAGTTCTCTGAAGCATCATACACTCATTTTAAGACCTATTTTATTCAAATCGTCCGTAGTTATTTTAAGACAATAATTTAAAACATTTGATTCTAATAATCTTACTCTGTCTTCAGTGTTTTCTTTCCAAAACGCGTGGCACATAATAAGAAAAGCTGTGACTACTTAAGTACTTTTCCATATGATTTATATTTATTCATTTTCCTTGTGGGAATCGGATTAGATCACAACTTCCTTATTTTAAAATCTACTTTTTTCTACTTTAGTAAACCTTCAAGTGGCTGTAGGCGATAAGAAGTGTTGCTTTGGTGTTAAATTTTACCTGTTACTGATTGATAAGGAGAATACTGAATTTCAGTTGGAATTTCTGAAAAAATGATTCAACCATTTAACCTTTCATCCATAATTTTTGGGATTGTAACCGTAATCTACACAAAATTTGTTTCTCATTATTTTCTATTAAAGCAATTGATGGAGATGGGATGCTATGTGCCGTGACATTTGAAGATGGCAGAGTGCACTTTAAGTCCAAGTTTGTGAACAGTCAACATAGACAGGAAGAAGCTGCCAAGCAGGAGTTCCTTTATCATGGACAAATGGGAACAAAACCTTCATCAACATCAACCTTTAGATACCTCATGAACACATTAAAGAATACACCAATGAAATTCCGCAATCCCTCAAACACCAATTCCTTTTACTGGGGTGGCAAGGTATGACACTTAATGTTAGTAGTAATTGACTATTCTGCGAGTCTCAAACAGCTTTTTTACTTCCTTGGCTCGTTGTAGGCGTTGACGTGGGCCAGGTTTATCTTAGAAGAGTTTTTTCTGGATTCATAAAAATTAATAATGTTTCGTCTGGACTTTTTACATTTAGAATATTTAATTTTGAGATATGAGAATGTTCATTCAGATGCCAAGTATTCATATGTTCTTGATAGGTACTCCTCAAACTCATTTTAATCATGATAATTTAGGTAGAGAAGACAAAAAATCACTACCATGATGGTGGTTTGGATATTGGATCTTACTGCACTTTTCAAAAATTTTACCAATGGTTACAAGTTTCACTTCCATCAATCCTAAATGAAAAAAAGGTAAACAAAATTGATCAAAATCTACCAAGGACAGCCTACAGATGTGAACTTTTAACCTAGCTGAAGAGAAAGTGTGTTTCTCAAGAGGTTCATTAGGGTGATTGATGGTTTGTTAAATTTTTGACTTTAGAGTTTGCACACTTTTATCTAGGGGTAAAGGGGACCAGGGGAGAAGCTCTCCTGGTGGAGACAAGATTGGGGGGTACCAGGGGGTAGCCACCCTAGACAGTAGCAGTCCCAAACAGTCTCCAGGGGGTGAGGCACATATCCCCTGGTCAACCAGGAGGGGGGCTCTCCTGGGTGGATTACAGATCAGGTGGGAGAATTACTATAAAAGTTTTTGAACTTTAATGTTGAATATCTTCAAGAATTATTCTTCCTTTGAAAAGCTATATCAAACTCCCCACTCAGAGTTTTACCCAATATCCAGACACCTTGAAGGTGGTCTTTAAACGCTTGGTTGAGCCTTATTTTTTCATTCAACCAGCCTCTCAGTGTCTGGATATTGGATGTTTTGTGTTTGATGTATTACTTAACTTATGAATTATTTAGTGTAATTTCCTTTGAAGAAAAGCAGATGCCCATCCAGTTTAGTTTGGGGTTGGATGGTCTGGAGCAAAGGGTTGTTTATGTTAACCCCACCCTGAGCCCTCACTCTCCTCCAAAATTTTTAATTTCCTCCCTGGTGGGGGATGAATATTTTCAGGAAGCACTCAATCTTTAGATTGAGTCTTTTTTTACTTAACAAGATCATAACATGCATTGTTGAGATCCTGAGATCCAGTTATTTTCCTTTACTAGGTCTTGACATGTTATGAGACAGGGGTACCATACTGTCTGGACCCATTCACTCTAGAGACACTTGGACCAGAGAATTTGAACAGTAACTTAAAATTTGGATGTTTGGCCGCACATTTCAGAATCGATTCTGAGAAAAAGGTGAGTAAC
>CALNXI010002537.1:27856-42393 GCA_942486025.1 Porites evermanni | reverse complement strand
TTAGGGTTAATTTCCTTTAAAAAAAAAAAAGGGGGATTTTCAATTTCCCCGTTCCCAGGCCAAAAAAAAAAAGAAAAGGGGAAAAGCGGGGATTCGAAAAATTTCTTTTTTCCCAAAGGGACAAAAGGGGCACAAAAAAAAATTTAAAAAGGGGGGGGGTTTTGGAGGGCCCGGGGCCAAAACCCGGAAAAAATAAACCCAGGAAGCCCCCCCCCCCCCCCAACCCCGGGGACATGAAATAACCAAATCTGGCCATACAGTGCTAAATTAGGTGAAAAAAATCGGCAACAGACGAACAGACGTATTTCAGCAGACTCGTACCCAGTCGCTATTTATGTGTTTTGGGGGTGAGAGAAGTTTGGGGGTTAGATTGAGGCGCGCGCGGGGTCTCATGGGAAGGGACGAATGTAAAGTAGCCCTGGGTACGAGTCCGGTATTTCAGCCTGTTTGTAACCTGAGATCAGGCCCAATTTGAGCGGTTCTCATACATTCTCTCTAACGGCTACCGCCGCCGGAATGTAATTTTCAAAGCGAAACGAAAATAGAGCTTGATCTCAGGTTAGCCTTTTTGATTAACCCGTTCTTCCCTAAATCGCCGGTGCATTCTACGGTTTGTGACGTCATCAGTTTTAGCGATCAAGGACAACATTAATTATCATCCTACTTGTGCAAGGGGAAGAGTTCTTTCAAACCACACCAGAATGAGCATGATTTATTCTAGGAGGTGGGCGAAAAAGCCAAAAGAAAAAGACCTCATATAACGTTGACCAAAAAATCCTCATGCATGAAAATCTTGTTCCTCCTCCCGCCTACACTTTCGTCAAGATCTAATCCCAAGATTCTAAAACGGCATTTTCTACCAAAACGAAGCCTAGTAGATGCTCTGCAAAAGAAAAAAAGGAAGGCAGGAAGACCGAAAGAAGAGGGAGGGGGAAAGTGAAATCTCGAAATTCTGCTTTCCGCCCATTCCCGAACTTCGGACCTTTTTCTTACTTTCAGATTTTCCACTTTGGCACAGCCCAGCAGGTTGGTGACCAGGTAGACTTTACTGCGGTTTGCTTGGGCACAAAGTTTGACATGACTTTCGATAGTAAGATCTGGCTTTCCAATACCTCAGTCTCGCCAGGACTCGTTTACAATTACACCATTGACCTGGCCAATGAACAGTGTACTCGAACTCAAGTTCCCAACCAGGGAATTCCCAACTAAATTCCCTGATTGGGACTTGTCTCACTCTTCCAAATTTGGGATTTTTGTGGGTATTCTTTAAATACCCTAAAATATCCAAAAATGGGAATCTGTTATTTTTTCCTGTGAGGGTTTAGACATGTGGAAGAATTTTTTTTCAGAAGCTCAGAGTTTCTTAAGTTAAGGGCCTGGGCATAGTGGGGGTAATTACTGTCAGAAATGGGCTGTTTATACAAAATGAATGAGAATGAGATTGGACAATTAATGGCTGGATCCCAAAGGATCTCCTTTAAAGTGAATTAGTTCAAAGAAAGCACCCCAGTGGCAGGTGCCAATTTTGGTATAAAGATATCTGCAAAAGGGACATGAGGGCCTTGGGCATTTTGACATCAATGAATGGGAAACATTGAGAGTTATTTGCCGAACAGGCTGAGACAAAGAGACAAGCGAGGGTGAAGGCCGGAAATCAGGGAGATAGACCAGCAACTGACCACATCTGCTTACTGTGCAGAAGTGACTGTCAGTCCCAAATTGGTCTAATTCCAGCCACACTAGGCTCTGTTCGAGAACCACTAATCAGAGCATGACACCATAGTCTTTTATTCAAAGGATGCCGAAATTGATATACAGATATATAGGGTATAAAATTGAGACAGGTTTGGTCTAAAACAGGGTATCAATTTTCAGATATTTATAAGTGGCATAAGAGGAGTTGATTTTCTGGTTGACTATAATTGTTAATCTGAAATAGGGTAGGAATTTTTTGTGCCTAATCTCAGCCGTTTTTTGGTGTTGTGGATAGGTGCCAATCACCTTGAATGACAGAGTACAAAAAGTTAAGAAGACACTGACAATACCCATACCACAACAAAAGCCAACCAACAATGATTTTTGTAACAACCCCTTCCCCACCTAGCTACAGTGTAGTATAAAATAGTATTTTAGCTAAACATGGTCTGTTATAGATAAAGGGATCCAGAATCCCAACCACGTACAACCACACAATCATTAATTTTTTAAGAATATCCCAACTGGTTAGTTAGATAACCTACATCACTGTATACCAACTGAGTAAAGAAGTAAAGGAATATTGTACAAGTAATGATAGGTGAATATAATTTTCTTTAGTGATTTATAACTTATTGATGGCCTTTTTGTTGCTGTTTCTTTAGCGGCTTGTCTGCATAAGCCTGCGTCCAGGGTTTAGAGATAAGAAACCCAGTCTAGCGATTTATGAATTTGACCCATCATGGCGGCTCTGCCAGAAACAGGTCCACTACATTGAAGGTCTGAATTATGGACACGACTTTATTCTTTTACCTGACTACTACATATTTCATATGACGCCATTTGTTAAAGGATCGTGGTGGATAACAACAAAAATCATAATGGGATGGAGCTCACCTGGAGAAGAGATGAGATATTACCCTGATCTACCATCACGTTTTGTCATCATACCACGACATGCAAGTGAAGGAAATACTGGCATTATGTTTGTGAATACTGATCCATGTCACGTAAGTTTTTGGCTTAACTGCAGAATACCCTGCCACTTTAAAACGCCCTAAAAATTGGTGGATATGTTACAGGTCAAATTTGATTTCAGGTTAGTTTTGATTGAATTAAAACTAGGCTGATTCTCCTAGCCCAAGAAGACAAAAAAATGAGAATCAACCAAGGTTAAAAATTTTAAACTCAGTTGAAATTTGACCTGTAACAGTAATGCGTATACGTGGATAATCAGTCACTACGTACCCGAGCATCGACTTTGTCACTGCGTATCCGTGTATCTGTGTAGCCACTCAGTTCATATCCTTTAAATAAGACTGTAGTCACACTACGTATCCGCGTATCCGCTTCGATATACACTTAAAACAGCATATAAAACACATAGAATGTCTATTTGTCGTTCTTAAAGCCACTGAAGGTAGAAGAGCATATGTAAGGGATAACTCCATATCCATTCAGGGATACAGCTTCAAAGTTGCAGGGTATTCTGTAGTTACAAGTTTTTAAAGGTTTTCATGAGGAAATAACTGATCTGAAGTAAATCTATACAAATGGGGTCTGGAAAGGTATTTTGACTATTCTTGGGTTCCGGGATTTGACTTAAATACAGTGCAGGATTCAGAAAAACGCAAAATTTCTTGACGGTGAATGGGATTTGACCTCTACTGGGGAAGCAAGATTCATTAGAATCTTCATTCTTGGCATGGGCTGCAGTATTAGGAGAGAAAACAATAATTCGGGATAGAGATGGCAGAAGTTCATGATGCGGGATTACCGTATTTATTCGATTAACCGCCCTGGGCGCTTATTCGAGGTGGGCGCTTATTAGAGGCTGGGCACTTATTAAATTTTCACAATTTCAAAAAGTGTAGTATGTTTATTTTGCAACAAAACAATAAATGGTAATAACAAAACTCGAAGATGTAACAAAGCAAGGTTTCTGTAAAAGAATCTGCAGTAAACTCCGTCTTCGGGGAAGTCTCTTATTAGTACTTATTCAATTTTTTTTTTGTTGGGAGATGAAAGGGGGTGGGGTTGGGGTGGTCGCTTATTCGAAGCTGGGCGCGTATTAACTTTTTCTGCCTTTAGGATGGGTGCTTATCAGAGGTGGTCGCTTATTGGAGGTTGGGCGCTTATTCAAATAAATACGGTATCTTGGAAAAAGGAGCGGTAATGCCGGATCAGGAAACCCTTCCAGATTCGGTATAAATACAATAACAGTAATAACAGTCTAAACAATAATTTAACCCATTTGCAGATAGGTTAAGCTTTCTTTCCCCAGCCATAAAGTAAACTGTCTGTAATACTGGGGTGTCCCTGTTAAGCAGGTATCCGTAAAGCGAGGTTTGACTGTACCAAGTTTTCTGAGAAAATACTCTTTTCAGCATAAAACAAACAAATCTGGCCATACAGTGCCAAATCGGGCGAAAAACTCTGCAACAGACGAACAGACGTATTTTAGCCTTTTTCTATTAACCTATTCGTCCCTGAATCTTACTTGAGGGGAAGAGTTGTTCCTCTTTCCACCTACACCTAGATCTAATCCTAAGATCCTAAAACGGCATTTTCTATGAAAGGGAAGCCAGTAAATGCCCTGCAAAAGAAAAGAGGGGAGGAGAGGAATTGAAATCTCGAAATTTTGCTTTCTGCCCATTCCCGAACTTCGGACCTTTTTCTTACTTTCAGATTTTCCACTTTGGCACAGCCCAGCAGATTGGTGACCAGATAGACTTTACTGCAGTTTGCTTGGGCACAAAGTTTGACATGACTTTCGATAGTAAGATCTGGCTTTCCAATACCTCAGTCTCGCCAGGACTCGTTTACAATTACACCATTGACCTGGCCAATGAACAGTGTACTCGAACTCAAGTTGATCGTGCCAGTGTGGAATTCCCCACTACCCACCCGTACCGAAATGGAATGACAGGCACGCGATTTAATTACCTAATGGCGTGTGACAGACCTGGATTTAATCTTCCTTACAGGGATGTCGTGAAGGTAAGTCAGCCACTTTAGAAACGAGAACGAAACTGGGCCAAGTTAACGTTCGCAAAGACTTCTGGGATGGTTACTGGAGACACGCCAGTCTGCTATAGATCGTTTTCACTGTCACGCAACAAAAAAACTGAATAAATTGGAAACCGTCCAGTGGAAGAAGCCGAGAAAATGAAATGTTACAGAAGACTAATATATAAACAATTTGTCCAAGTCTCGGGTCTCTGTGGCCTACAGTTTCTAAGTTATTTGCCGAAACGTTTCACGCACCTTTGTAGAGCTTTGTATGGAGACGCCATGTTCGTGTACCGTTTTGGTCCACCAATATGGCCGCCGGTAATCAACAAAAACATCTGGAGTTCACTTTTTCTTTAAAAGCTCTTTCTTTTCACTCGAGAACTAGCATACGTGCGCATAAACATATCCTCTAATACCTGAAATGGTTATACAGTTGAAAATCAAGAGGAGAGACTTTTTTCAACGAGGCAGCATTCCTATTTTGGTGTCACGCACTGTGAAAACTCGGAAGTTCAAATTGCTGTATTGTCGAAATGAAACATGCTACGGGAATGGAAACTTGTGCAAAGATTTATTTTTCGTTTATCTTCAACCTAGTGTAAATAAGAATTCGTAAACCTCGCTATTTTGACTTTACAATTTGATGACGTCACTGTGAAAACCATCTGTTGGCCAATTTTTTTAGTCTGTCCTCAGTAACAGTCCCAGACGTCTTTGCGAAAGTTAACTCGGCCCAGTTTCCTTCTCGTTTCGATCGTTACTGGGGATGCGCCAGTCTGCTATTGGCCAATTTTTTTACTCCGCTGTCCCCAGTAACAGTCCCAGACGTCTTTGCAAAAGTTAACACGGCCCAGTTTCCTTCTCGTCCCTAAAGATGCGATTAGTTTTTTTTTTCAAGATTAAAAATCCAGGGTTTTAGTAGCGAAATTGTCCGGCCTCGAAGTATGGAGTCCGTTAATGAGAGGTTTCCCCGAAATTCTCCAGACTGATCTGAATGCAATTAGTTGAGAGAATTTGATAGATGAAAGTATTTTCCCTTTGGTGATCATTTTGTTAAATGTAAATAAGTCAATGTGATATTTTCCGTTTTTTCATGATTTTTATGAACAAATCCAAGGCTGTGATCTTAGAAAACTTGAAAGGAGCCCAGTGCTCTGGACGTTGGAAATCAAGGGTTCCCAGCGTATGTTTTCTAAGTAAAAACTAAGATTTTCTTATTNGTCCCCAGTAACAGTCCCAGACGTCTTTGCAAAAGTTAACACGGCCCAGTTTCCTTCTCGTCCCTAAAGATGCGATTAGTTTTTTTTTTCAAGATTAAAAATCCAGGGTTTTAGTAGCGAAATTGTCCGGCCTCGAAGTATGGAGTCCGTTAATGAGAGGTTTCCCCGAAATTCTCCAGACTGATCTGAATGCAATTAGTTGAGAGAATTTGATAGATGAAAGTATTTTCCCTTTGGTGATCATTTTGTTAAATGTAAATAAGTCAATGTGATATTTTCCGTTTTTTCATGATTTTTATGAACAAATCCAAGGCTGTGATCTTAGAAAACTTGAAAGGAGCCCAGTGCTCTGGACGTTGGAAATCAAGGGTTCCCAGCGTATGTTTTCTAAGTAAAAACTAAGATTTTCTTATTGTCTGGTAGAGCAAAAATTAGGCGCTAGGGGCCCCTTGGTGCTGCTGTTAGAGAACAGCTTTGAAATCGATCGAGCAAGCGGAAACGAAAGAGCTATAGACTTAATATTTGGGCCTGGCAGCTGGCTTCGTGTGCGATATTTTTTTTCTTGTAGAATGTCTTTAATGTATCAGTTCACGTTTGTAGAGTAACCACACTGCCTACCTCGAAAAGCTTTAGCTAAATGTAGGGAGTGTGTATGTTTAATGTATTTCATTGGCTTTTAATAAAGTTGTTGTTGTTGTAGTCTGTTGGCGAAGCTGTATTAGTAACTTCGCTCTTCCAGGTAAATAAACTTTTCTTTCATTTTTGTAGTTGAATGCGAAAAGTGGACAGCGTGACGTATGGTATTCACACGGTTGTCTTGGCGAACCTGTCTTCGTCCCTCGGCTCGGTTACGATTCATGGCGAGAAGGAGACGAAGATGACGGGTACGTTATCGTGCAAGTCTATGTCCCCGAAAAGCATGTGACAGAGTTCTGTGTCCTGGACGCTAAGAATGTTGGGAAGGGGCCCTTGGCGAGGATCCAGTTGAAGCACCATGTACCTTATGGTTTCCATGGCACCTTTACTCCAGAGGTTTTCACTAATGGGCCAAGGTTGGCGTCAAAGTTGTAAAAACGAGTCTTCAAAGATTTTGCGGGGAGTAGCTGAGCGTTACGAGACAAAAAGGGATTATGCAGAAGGTTACGTAGACTCTGGCTCTGGGAGCCATACATGAAGCTCTGCGTGTGCGTTAGAGACTTAAGTCTGAAGCGTTAATATGATTCTTATGTTATATAAAGTCTGGTGAGACGCGTATGACGGGAAAGCAAAGCTACTTCGCATAACTTAATAAACCATGGGGCCTTGAGCCGGTCAGGTGGAACAAAGCAACTTAAGTGAGTTTTCTGCTCGCATTCCGTTCATTTCGTGTGGAATCACGGATAATTCGATCGAAGACTGATTGCCCCCCTGTTCGCTCCCAAAATTGGTCAATGTCAAAATTCTGCTAAATTTTCCAAGATTCATTCCGTAAAAGGCTGAAAACAGGAATAACATTATGTGACAGTAATGCAAAAGAGGTTTCATTTGAACGGTCACACTTTAGGATTCCATCCTCTGACTCAAAAGTTAGAACCACCTTATGTACAACATAATAAACAGTACCACAGGAAAGTACTGCTCAGTAGCGTTCATTTGAATGGTCACATTACAGGTTTACAGCCACAGACTCAAAAGTCAGAACCACCTTGTACAGCATAGTAAACAGCACCAAAATCGAAATGCTGTCCTCTCTTCTTTGGATGAAATCTAGTAGAAAAGCAGTAGAAAAAAAAACTTCAGTTGCTTACTAACAAGTTTTATTTAAAAACCTGAGTCTGTTTATCAATTCTCCCTAACTGCATACACTGCATGACCAACTAAATTTATTAAATATAAGTTTACCCTTATCAGTAAAAAAAAAAAAAAAAACGTAAGTAGAGCCCGCGTGACGTCGTGCGGATTTAGAGTGAACAGCTCAGTGCATGTTTAAAATGAAATGAACTAGGGGCACCCAACGTCAATTTTCGGAAAATATCTGTTTGGAAGACGATTGGAGATCTAGAATTTTCGGAACATTTATTGTAAAATTCCTTGCTTGCCTGCCTCTCCTAGGATTTTCGAACATCTAAACAATGGTATAATTGCCCATTTTTAACGGGTTTTTACCCTAAAAAGGTGACCTAGAATTTTCGGGAGCCTTTTTTCTGGCTGAAATTTTCGAAAAGGCAAGTTTTGATCCCTATAATTTTCGGATCACTAGACTTTCAGCTGGGGATTCCGAACAGATGAAAAATTTTTAGGGGATATATCTACCGTTTAAATACTAAATACGTTCAACAATGTGTTTGAGTGGTTTTGAACTATATTCTCGTTGGGTGCCCCTGATGAACTCTCCGACTCAATCGTTAGCCTGTTATCTTAGAATGAATAAATCGACGTTTGGCCTTAGCCTTAAATAACAAAACTGGACCATTAATTTTGTTATTCAGTTGAGGAGAAGCCACGTTTTAGGTTTTTAAAAGATAGCAAACAGCGAGCAATAGCCCTTGTAATGTAGGCTTCAGTGCTAGAAACCATGAATGCCAGCGTAAAACCGGAAAGTAGTTCGACTACAATGAATAATAAATTGATGAAGTCTTGTTAGCATATCTGGAGCTTTTACAATTGCCCCGCACTAAAGTTTACTCCTTTATTTAATAGAAATTTTACCTTCGCGGCTTTATCAGGTGTCAGTGAAATTGATTTTGCGCGTGTACACCGCTTTGATCTTAAAATATTTCGTGGATCTTATAGGATAGAGGGAAAATACAATCAAGCATAGTCCGCTCCAATTAAGTCAGCATCGACGGACCTATACCGTTCTGAAAAGAAGACGAAAGAAAAAGAATCGGCTTGATAAAAGGTAACGTCAAGTAATTGACAATCGTGGTTTTATATGCATTCAAACTACCTTCTGATGAAAGCAAAGTGCATTAACAAACACCCACTCGTCCACGTCTCGTCATCGATTTCAGATTTGTCGATTTTCCTCCGTTTCTTCATTAACCTGCGAAACAAGCACGGTTTCGTTGGAGCGCGGCTTAGGAAATTTTGAACTCTTCTTTTCTCCTTTCTTGACCTTCCCGTTTCTCTTGCAACTTCGCCGCAAACGACATCAACTTTCCTTTCTCTAACGTACGGAAACCGGAACTAGGCATGCTTTTTCTTCACACACTCCTTGTCTATCAAATTGTTTCAAAGTTTAATCGGGACGAAAGGCTGGCAAAAACTTTGCTCTTTATTTGAAGGGAGACAAAGTTGTGTCACCTTTGACTGAATTAAAGCAAATACTGGCTTTACCATCCGACACAATAAAGTAAAGATACACATATAAATGATGATAAAGAAATTTTAGAAACCAAGTAAACGTTGGGTTAGGTACATGTACCATGAAAAAGTGCATTGTTTCCACAGTTTCGGGCTTAGCCCTTCATAAATGGATGTCGAAGGATCATGGTAACTAAATGTGTCCACTACCTCGACCTAAGACCTGCAAAGACGAGCGTCAAAGGCGAGATTTCGTGCAAATTAGTAGAGTTTTTTTTAGACTCTGGGAATAAAAAAGCTTGGCCGTTGTAGCCTCCCCCAAACTGTTATGTGAACACTTCCTCTAACCGACTTTCAAGAGAATCATAACGGCTGTTGAACTACAAGATATTCAGCTGGTTAACTTGCCACAAGGTTTACACCCTTTGATTTATGTGAATGATTACGCAGAAAATAAAATTGACGAGATGTTTCTTTGAAATGGCCTTCTTAAGTGCTGTGAAAAGTTTTTCAACTACCCTGTCCCACCCAATTCGTTGTCAATATTGAATGAATCGAGCAACGATAAAAACTGAACTATCCTCACTGTGAAATTACCCATTAAAATACCAGTATTACAATACGTCTTTAACAGCTGAAAGCGCACGAAACATGTCTGTTATCGAATATGCATATAGTCTTCATGTATGAGGCTTCCCGGACCCATCCCTCAGTTGTTATATTTGCAAAATCACTTAATTAATTAAAGCATAAAAGACATTTATTGCACGACAAAACTGTGGACTCATACAATTATCTGAAAAGGACTTAATTAAAAACTCTTCAATAGCTTCCCCATGAAGACTTAAGCACTACCCAAACGCTAGGAAACAGTTGAAATACGAACGGACAAAATTCCTTCTCGAGATACGCGCGACGCCGTATCGTGTACGATAGCGGTAGGAAACGCACTGTTAGATGTGCAATGTTTGACCGTGCCGCCTGCATTGTCAAAATGACCATAAAGTGGGTCTTTTTCCGTGCATTTTCAATAAAATAGAGGTCTCCAAACTTTAGTTTCCGCCTTCAGGGATGAGCAGTTTATTGTGCGCATAATTATTACCAATGCGGTCCTTTTGTTTCGTCAAGAACTTACCGAGAAGTAAAACTCCGCTATCTCAGTTCTTTTAATGTAGGTTAATGACTCATTCAAGCTGAGAGATAAGGAATTGCTTCCACCGTCATATCCTTTCTAGGATTAAATGTAAGATTTTTACTTTTCCACAAAACACCATGCTGGTCTCTGCCGAGATCCTGTTAAAATTGCAGTCTTGAACTTTGTCACTTTGCCGCGTATGAAATTAAAAAGACCACCTATTGACAAAAAGAGGGAACAAATTGCCGCATAAAAACGACCTTAAATGTCAAAAGTTTTAGAAATTGCTGCTTTTCAATGTCAGAAGCCGGTGAAGAAGATATAAAGCAAGATTTTGATAGATATCGTCCGTCCTTGATGGTCACTTATTAGCGGCGTCGAAGTGACGGCCGGTTGTAACTTTCGATGGTTTTCCGTCATAATTGTTTTACCACTTTTGCACGCCATGCAGAGGAAATAATTACTGTCATAGTTTTATTACATGTTCAAATAAAGTGATCAAATTTGCTTACCATAAATGGAAAACTCGAGTGTTGTTAAATTGCTTCATAATAAAAAGTTCTCAGTAAATTAGTTTCTACCCATTTGATCAATCTTGCGCACTTAAAGCTAGTTTTCGTGCTGCATTACAATGGGTTCTTGAACTTGAATAGCTTACTTAAATAAGTTGTCAATTGAAAACACAAGATGAAACTGTTAGTAAGATTAGAAAATAGAGTTTGGTTTGTCCTTAACGGAGATTTACGAGAAGTAATTCAAACTATTATTGCGGACAATAACTTCTAAATTAATTTCCCATGCGTAGGCAATCGAAAAATAAAATGACTAACAAAGGACAAAGATTGCATACTTTATTACGTCCTGACTTCCTACTATTTAATTGCTCGTCCATTGTTTTTGTGATATGTGATTGGTTCTTTGAAAACCAAAAAATCNGATAGCGGTAGGAAACGCACTGTTAGATGTGCAATGTTTGACCGTGCCGCCTGCATTGTCAAAATGACCATAAAGTGGGTCTTTTTCCGTGCATTTTCAATAAAATAGAGGTCTCCAAACTTTAGTTTCCGCCTTCAGGGATGAGCAGTTTATTGTGCGCATAATTATTACCAATGCGGTCCTTTTGTTTCGTCAAGAACTTACCGAGAAGTAAAACTCCGCTATCTCAGTTCTTTTAATGTAGGTTAATGACTCATTCAAGCTGAGAGATAAGGAATTGCTTCCACCGTCATATCCTTTCTAGGATTAAATGTAAGATTTTTACTTTTCCACAAAACACCATGCTGGTCTCTGCCGAGATCCTGTTAAAATTGCAGTCTTGAACTTTGTCACTTTGCCGCGTATGAAATTAAAAAGACCACCTATTGACAAAAAGAGGGAACAAATTGCCGCATAAAAACGACCTTAAATGTCAAAAGTTTTAGAAATTGCTGCCTTTCAATGTCAGAAGCCGGTGAAGAAGATATAAAGCAAGATTTTGATAGATATCGTCCGTCCTTGATGGTCACTTATTAGCGGCGTCGAAGTGACGGCCGGTTGTAACTTTCGATGGTTTTCCGTCATAATTGTTTTACCACTTTTGCACGCCATGCAGAGGAAATAATTACTGTCATAGTTTTATTACATGTTCAAATAAAGTGATCAAATTTGCTTACCATAAATGGAAAACTCGAGTGTTGCTAAATTGCTTCATAATAAAAAGTTCTGAGTAAATTAGTTTCTATCAATTTGATCAATCTTGCGCACTTAAAGCTAGTTTTCGTGCTGCATTACAATGGGTTCTTGAACTTGAATGGCTTACTTAAGTTGTCAATTGAAAACACAAGATGAAACTGTTAGTAAGATTAGAAAATAGAGTTTGGTTTGTCCTTAACGGAGATTTACGAGAAGTAATTCAAACTATTATTGCGGACAATAACTTCTAAATTAATTTCCCATGCGTAGGCAATCGAAAAATAAAATGACTAACAAAGGACAAAGATTGCATACTTTATTACGTCCTGACTTCCTACTATTTAATTGCTCGTCCATTGTTTTTGTGATATGTGATTGGTTCTTTGAAAACCAAAAAATCAATAAAGTTCCTCTGGCGTCTTTACAAAACAGTCAAAAGTTGGGAAACAGTCCATTTACACAGTTGAGCTTAGCTGGTGAGAGCAACTGAAAATTATAAACTATTCCAGGAAAGACGTTAGAGACCCGTTTACAGAAATGCAAGTAAGTTGAACTATCTAATGGAGTGATCTCTTGTTATTCATTGCTTTTTTTCTTCTTTTTAATTACATCGGCATAAGAGGTTTACAAAATGCAGTAAGAAGGGAAATAATTATTTTATATGTAATTTTCTAATTTTTCTATTTTATATCTAAATCCTTTTTTGAATGTCAAGTTTTCGTGAAAGTTTTTCTACAGAACCTAAACCTTTTATTATTTGCGACGCCGGATTGTAAGTGGAACGTTGACGTCAATTCGTCTTTTGTAGCCAAGGAAAGCGTATTTTTTAAGTGAAAACTGAAGAAAAAATGGCGTCATGTTTAGGGAGTGACTCACTTTCTCGACAACAGTTTTCAGTCAAGAGAACCACAATTTGAAAAATTATTAAATAATAACTGAGAAAGGGTACTCGCTGCATTGAAATTACCGAAGTAAACAAATTATGCAGTTTCAAATGAAGTTTATTTTTATATCATAATGACAATCTTAATCTTACTCGCTTTGTTACGGAGCGAGTATTTTACAAAAATTTCAGCATTGAACCTAAAACAATAATCAATCAATTTCTTTTAAATTAATCAAGTTCATTTTAAACGAAAATGCTTTGAAAAACTGATTTTGTATTAGTTACTAAATACTGTCTAAACTGGCGATTGAGTATCTTTCGAAACTGGAGTCGCCCTTTTGACCTTAATTTCAGTTATTCAATTATCTCTTACGAAAATTAAAATCTTTTTAAATGTAAAATCCTCGTCATATGCTTGAACAACAGTGAACAAAAGTTTGTCAGTTACATAGTAAAAGTTAGATTACGCGTAGGTTATCCTTTTCTGTTCTCGAAGCCAAGATTTTAACCTTTTATTCGTGGGAATATATCTTATTACTAAAACAGAAAATCAGTTGTTGTGCGGATGAAAAGTGACCGAAAAGGCGAAAGTTATCGAAAGATTTGAAGATTTTTTTTGCTGAGACAAATCATTGCTTCCAATGAAACGGATACAAGCAGCTGAAAAAATGGCCTATGCTTTATCCTCCGCAAAGTATGATGTATAAATCAAAAGATATAAATCACTGACGAATAATGGCCTTTGAAAAGAAGCTAAAATTCAAACGCCACTCTGGCTACAATTAAACAGCTGTCCATTTATCGTGTCTGAGTTGGGTTCTCGCTGAATTTTTATGATAATATTTCTGTCATATTGTAATATTTCTGTCAAAGACCTTGTGTCTTTTGACAAGCAATCACGGGAATGCTTGAGACTTAATTGACTTATTCTTATCTGTTTGTTTTCATATGAAACAGGATACACCGGTATATTAAATATGAAAATCAGCGATATGTTTTCCGGTTTTTTCTCTCGAGGCAGATTTCTTTGGGTCAACGCACAGTGAGCGTGAAGCTGGTGAATACTCATCGTAAAGACATACCAAAACGGCCTTTAGAATGTGTTTGATTCACGGCAAAATTCATTTTTCTCCGGAATGTAAAATTAGTATAGCCTGCGTTTAATTTTTCGCCTGCATTGAGTCTGTTGAGTGGATAGCTTTAGCCGATTGCAGGCAGAAGGATTTGCTAAGTATTTATTGAGGCGCTCTTTTTAGCCGTTTTGTAAACATTTTGGTCTACTTAAACACATTAACGAATAATTTTGAAACTGCTCGAAAGATTTTTTTTTTTAAAAAAAATTAAGATTCCCGTGATTAACGGTCGTTTTATATGACCTATCATTGATCTCTTGTAAGGCAGTAAAATAAGGGCTACAATTCGCTAATTTTTTTTCGGAAATTTCCTGTTTACAAGTGAGAGCCACTCATTATTCAGCTAAAAGGGGTATTGTCTCCATAATTCATATTTTCGTGGCAAAAGCTAACATTTCTGCATGCGCATATTTCAAATGCATTTTGCTTAAACTTCACGAACGTCGCGGCGGCTATGGGAAGAAAAAGCCCACGTAAACAATTTTGGTAGAACACTT
>CALNXI010002537.1:4382-16231 GCA_942486025.1 Porites evermanni | reverse complement strand
AAAAAAAAAAAGAATGTTATCAACAGGATTATGCCAGAAATAGACTGTACCGTATGTTACAAAGCTACTGTAACATTAGCTAATCTTTGTAAGTAAGTTTTTGGGGCCACGGTTTTAGCTAAAACCGTGGCCCCAAAGTGTTCTTACGCCTTGCGTCAAAAATTTCACAGCTGCGCCTGTTCCTTTTCGTAAATCCGGCCAAACCTTCAATGTTTGCGACCATCATTATTTTTAGTCATATTATGCCTTAAATACAGGCGTTTAGTATTTGATTGCAAAACTCCCTGAAGAAGTCTACGTTAGTTAGACGAAACGCGTAGGAGAATAAACAAGTTTTACAGCAACAGTTCGCAGAGTGCTGCTCACTACTTTAGTTTTAAAAATTTTTAAAATTTTAAAAATTTTTTAGTCATACTTCGTTTACCTTTTGCGTTACGCGTTATCAGTGACATTTTGTGGAGCAGCTGTTTTGAAAGTTACGCTCGTTAAGCGCAGTTGAAGTTATAAGTTTCGTATAACATCTGAGTCCCCAGCAAGATGCGTACATATGACCTCCCATACACAAGGCGAACGCTCTCTATCCACTTTGAACTTCTGAGAACTCATGAAGATCGAGACCATATACTATACATATATATATATATATCTTTTTTTTAGCCGATGTTCGCGTTTCGAAAACATCAATTTTTCCACACGTTGCAGAACTATCAATTCCTGTACTGACTCGAAGTGACTCGCTGAAAACATAAATAAACGCGTGGAGAGGATGGCTGTGAGGGGAGGGTTAAGTCCACCACCAGGACCAATGAATCAAATACACTATTGTCAAAGTCTGGACATTTCAAACATATCTCCCTAGATTCTATTAATAAATTGATTATTCAGTTGAAAAATGAGTCCCTTAGTCGTTCCCTCTTATACTGTTAAATTCAAATCGGCATTCGTACATGCGTAAAGAACAGTGAATATTTCAAGAAAACATCCATTCAGAACCTCTTTATTTGAAAAAATTTATAACAATTTTAAAGGCATAAAATTTATTTAAAAATTCAGGACAACTAAGCCGGCAAAAATTTCATCACTGACTCGCCCGTAAATTCACAGTATGCAAGATTGCAGAAATAAATCTGAAATCTGAAAATAGGATTTCCTATAGTCTCAAGTTAGCACAATACCGTAAAATTCAGAAAAGAAGACCCTCAATTTATAAACCCATCCGATTTTTCATGGCATTACATGGTAATGCATGGCAATACATGATAATGCATGGCAGTACATGGGCATATATGGCAATACATGGTAATAGATGGCGATACATGGCAGTAATTGGCTATACAAGGCAATACATGGAAAGACAAGGCAATACATGGTAAGACATGGCTATATACATTGCAGTACATGGTAATAAATAGTTATACATGGCAATACATGGCAATACATGGCTATACATGGTAATACATGGCAATACATGGTACTACATAGTAAAACATTGCAATACATGGCAATAGATGGGATTAAATGGCTATGCATGGCATTACATGGCTATACATGGTAATACATGGCTATACATGGCAATACATAGTAATACATGGAATCACATGGCTGTACATGGTAATACATTGCAATACATGGCTATACATAGTAATACATGGCAATTCATGGTTATACATAGTAAAACATGGCAATACATGGCTATACATAACAGTACATGGCAATACATGGCTATACATGGCAATACGTGGCTAAACATGGTAAAACATGGCGATACATGGAAATACATGCCTATACATGACAGTACATGGTAATAAATGGCTATACATACCAATACATGGCAATACATGGCGATACATGGCAGCACATGGTAATACGTGGCGATACATGGCAATACATGGCTATACATGGTATTACATGGCAAACCATGGTAATACATGGCAAAACATGGTAATATATGGTAATACATGGCAATAAATGGCAGTACATGGCTTTACATGGTAATACATGGCAATACATGGCAATACGTGGCTATACATGGCAGTACATGGCAATACGTGGCTATACATGGCAGTACATGGCAATACATGGCTGTACATGGCAGTACATGGTAATACATGGCGATACATGGCAATACATGGCTATACATGGTATTACATGGCAAACCATGGTAATACATGGCAAAACATGGTAATATATGGTAATACATGGCAATAAATGGCAGTACATGGCTTTATATAGTAATACATGGTGAGACATGGTAATACATGGTAATACATGGCAGTACATGGAAATACATGCTTATACATGGCAGTACATGGTAATACATGGCTATCCATAGCAATACATGGCAATACATAGCAATACATGATAATACATGGCGATACATCGAAATCATGGTAATACGTGGCGATACATGGCAATACATGTTAATACATGGTAATACATGGCAGCACATGGTAATACATGGCAATACATAGCAGCACATGGTAATACACGGCAATACGTGGTAATACATGGCAATACATGGTAATACATGGCAATACATGGTAATACATGGCGATACATGGCAGCACATGGTAATACATGGCAATACATGGTAATACATGGCAATACATGGCAATACATGGTAATACATGGCAGCACAAGGTAATACATGGCAATACATAGCAGCACATGGTAATAAATGGCAATACATGGTAATACATGGCAATACATAGTAATACATGGCAGCACATGGTAATGCATGGCGATACATGGCAGCACATGGTAATACATAGCGATACATGGCAATACATCGCAATACCTGGTAATACATGGCGATACATGGCAGTACATGGTAATACATTGCGATAAATGACAATACATGGCAATACATGGTAATACATGGTAATACATGGCGATTCATGGCATTTTAATTCTCTAGTACAATTTGATGATTGGATACTCTAAAAAGAATAGAGAAAATTATCCGATAGTGTGTTTTTGATAAAAGAAAAAAGAACCCTGGGTTAAAATTTAACCCCGGGTTAGCGCTAACCGGCATTCGAACAACTGGGCCCAGGATACCGAGCCGAGAACGCCTAGGCACTAGGCTGACTCAGCTTCATTTGTAACCAAGACCACGTGATCAAAAGAAACGAGGGGACGAGAATGGACAGTGAACAACAACAACAAAAAAAAGCAGTTTATCTGCCTTCGTAGGAAATATGCCTTATAATTTATATCGCCAGTATAGACGGTGACTTGGTTTAACCAAGCCACACTAAAAGGACGCTAACGAAGTAGCTTTCATTTGATAATCGCGTACGTTTGAACTTGAGGCTGGTCAGTTATAATTATAATCATAATTTTAAATTTTTGATCAGAAAATTCGAATTATCTCTTCTATACACTGCGGTAATTTCTGTCTTTCAACGTGTAATTTTTTTTTAAATTAACGCCTTACGGTCAATTTAGAAGATGAGCATAATCATAACGACATTGGTACAGAATAAACACCTGATTAAATACAGCTGTGTGAATCGGCTCTAATCATACTAAGAAATAGGTTTCATTTATTATTTGCGGTCATTTGCAGTTGAAGAAGAAGAAAACATCAACATGTTGACCTCTTTTCGCATCTTAAGCCTCGCTTGGTTGGCTGTAAGTGTTCTCAGCCAAGACTGCATCGATGTGACTCTTGATTGTAACCAACCTGTACCTACAATTTTCAAACTGGGCGATGCCTCATGCGCCTGTAATAGGCCAGAGCATGCTGGAGCATTGAAGTACAACAGCGGTAAAGTTCATGTGTGTTTGGGCAACGAATGGAAAGTTATACAGTTTGAGGAAAGTTACGGCTCAGAAACTAACCCTGGATATTCTTGCGAGGATATTCTAAACAAAGCCGGAAAACAGCTAAATGACGGCGTCTACTGGATTCGTCTACCAGGTATCAAAATAGTATCGACTTTATCAAAGAAGAGGTGTCACGAAATTTATCAAAATTCAAACGGTGGGAACCGCCACCAAACTGAGTGAAACATAAACAAATTGCGACGCTTAAAACGCAACAAAAAGTGAAAAACAAAGCTAATACAATTGCAAAAGGAAGCGCGCATGGTCAAACGTGAAGACGGCTGAAACGGAGTGCAATTGTGAGTTTTGAAAACTTGTTAGCCTAACAGGTTTTTAAAATTCATTTTTGTTATTTGTAACGTTTAAAATCATGCTTGGGAGGCATATTTGTACAGAGAAGAAGCTGTGATTTTGTACTCTCCAAACCGTATCATTTCTCGATCTTCATAGCGAAAAAGGGCGTGTAATTGCTCTCATCAAAAGGAACAAGCCAGCCGTTACACAGCCCTTTTAACATTCTGTCATATCAACAGAGTTTATTAAATCAAGCTTTTTGTTTCTGCGTCATCATAAAGGAATTTTTCTTTTTTCTTTTATCAGGAGTAAGTTTGCGAGATGCCTTTCCAGTTTACTGCGACATGGTTGCGGGAGGTTTGTGAAGATCTTTGTGTCATCACTAGAAGCCTATATTTTTTGATAATTATAGAAATATCTTATTTAAAGAGTTGGACGAATTACACTATTTTATAGTTTGGTATTCAATTTATCATTAGCTCTTAAATTCATTTATTTACATCGATTCAAGTTAAATTTGTAATTTATATTTAAGATATATTTACTATTCAGTTTACTGAGTATGCATTTTAATTTAATGTTCACTTACACTTTGCATATAAAGCATGCATCTTATTTTTGTTGTAAATTTAAATAGAGGGTCATCGACAAATTGAATAGTTTTTGTCAGTTTTTGTAGCTTTTTCATGCAATCCTCTTTAAATGAAGTGTATTATTATTATTGTTATTGTTATTATTATTGTTATTTATTACTTAAACTCAGTTTTGCCTGTCAACCGGAAAAATTCCCTTGGAGTGGGTTACAGCTAGTAACAAGAGCCATTCACCAAGGAAAACAAGGGTCTGGTCATCTCTCAAATCTCAAGAACTCTTCGTTGCATTCTTGCAGTTCATAATAAGGGAATGCGGTCGTCTGCACCTGCCCTGATCTTACCCTTTTACTGATGTTTTGAAGCGACTTATTCAGACCTTTAGTGATTACTCCCAAACCTCCTACAGCAACCGTTATATGGTGCACCTCCACTTTTCGCATAGCCCATATCGGAGATCGTGAGATTTGATTAAAAAGAGTGGTCAGAAAAGAAAAAAAAATTCAGTAAGTGCGTGACTCCCTTTGCAAACGATCAAATGGGACCTAAAAAAAATTCTCAATAGTTTCTACACAAACATATCAAAAACTTTATATCACCCCACGTATAATATATTTGCTTGTGGAATCCGAAATCCTGGGATGCGGAATACAGCTCAAGAAATCCGGAATCACACTTATGATTGGAATCCGGAGTCCATGGCGTGGAATCCAGAATCCAAAACTGTCTTTGGCGCGACTTTGTATAAACGGCAACGGTACTCTTGCACCATTTACAATTAAATTCATGGTTTGTGTGATATAATCCTTTATCAGGTTGGACCTTGGTATTCAAAATTGTCAGCGGCGTTAATAAGAAAGTATGGGACCTGTACAACTCGGACTTAACGTCTGCTGAATTCGTAACCGCAGCACTTGACGTTACAAAACAGCACCCGGATCACTACAAGAACCGAGTGATAATGAACTGGAGTAGTTTCAATGCATCGCAGGTTGGTAGAGAAAGTTTTAGAGACCACAGAGGCCCATTAATTTAATTGCAATAAAATACCACAGCAGAAGCATAGAGTAGCCAAGTACTATGCAATAAACACACTATACAGGGGCGTAGCTAGCCTCTTTTTGGTTTTAAGCCCTAGTCATATTGAAGTCCTTGTTGGCTGTTCCCCTCATTCAGTGTATTTTAACAAGTTGCCACGAAAAAGAAAGCGATCGGCAGCCGTTTCAGATGAAATTTACCGTTTAATATAAACATACATTCTACTGACTCTGAAATATTGGAATTATGGCGGCAAAATAGAATGCAAAGCAAGGCTAGTCTTTAGATCGATTTTCAAGCAAAGATTCATTCAGAAAGATTGGTTTCTTCGAAGTTGCATTTTAACATCGATCAATGCAGAAAAAAAGTAGTTAACTAAAGCATGAAATTAACTTTTTTCTAGGAGTCACTAGGCTAGTTAATTGATATTTCAAAGCGGTGACCAGTATTTCCACAAAAAACAAAACCAAAGGAAAAAAACTAGAGCAAAAACAAAGAGGAGATAACAGTTTGCTAAACAGTATTTAAGAGCTGAGATAGCTTGAGACCGTCCAAAAGTACGAATTTTTAACCTAAATGATTGGAGTGAACATAGGGGATCTCTACAACGAATCTACTTGAAAACCAAGATGGCTCTCACCGACAGATTTTCCTAGTGAACTATATGCCAGTTTTGCATGCCCATCGCGAAGACAGACATTGAGTTGCAGTTTCACGACTTTCATGACCTTTTATCTCGTGATTTTAACCAAAATTCCTGTTAATCCCTGGCTTAATGGCCGCTACGCCACTGGTATAGGATATATTTCGTTCTCTTTTCACCGAACTCTTTCTTTTCTCTGTTCACACCATGGCCATCGTGCCCGTGCGCGAATGATGGCACCTTGATGTTTTTCATAAAAAAAGTTCCAATTTTTCTTTAGCCGTATTAAAATTGCTTGCATATTTATCGGTAGGATCGGATTCCAACGATCAGCTTTGCATTGTTAAATTCTTCTTGCAATATGTATAATGGTAACATCACCTTTACTGCACCACCCGGGGGAGGTCGGGGGGGTGGTACTTGGGTTAATGTTTGCTGGGTATGTGCCGCTGGCTTCTCAGAGCCCCTACCCCATTATAGTCTATTTTTTGGCCTATTATATACCCCATCTTAGTCACTTTTTGGAAAATGTAATTTTCCCGATCCCAACTTAGTCACCTTCTATACATCTACCTTATCAATGTGGTTTCAAGCAGCGGAATGTAATGCGGCCAATGCGAGCTTATTGTTAAATTTAAACAACAACTTTCTGATTTTTTTTACCCGAGAGTCTTCCCATTTTGAATCCCTACTTACCCCCCCAAAAATGCGAAAATTTTCGACCTCATTCTAGAAACTCTATTGAAAATGCAACCCCATTATAGTCAGTCCAGTAGTGAAAATGCGACTCCATCCAGTGGCACATCCCTATTAGCCTCTTGTAAGAGAGTAGCCTGAGATAGAGAGTATCCCGTCCTCCACCCCGCGGGCTGCACCATTTATTGTGGTTACGTTCGGCGGGATGCTCATGAAATTTTTTTTCGCATGGGTATTGTAATTTTAAACCTAATCAAGACGGAAATTAACTCAAAAGGGAATAGCAAAAATAGAGCTAGGCTCCGTTTCGTGGGTTCAAACGAAAAGAACGTTAGTGAGTACAGTTTGCGATAAATGGTGCAACGAATGTTAATTTTGTATTTTTTTGACTTTAACTTCGGGTCAGAATTGATTAAAACGCAAGCCTCGGTTGGTCTTCGGACGTCTTGGATTTTCATATGTTAAGTAAATGAGGAGTAGAGTGTTTTAAACATTAATTAGCCTGCATATCGGGAATAATTTATTCGTGATATACCTACTTAGTTCCTTTGATCTCTTTTCTATTTAAAGGCGAGAGTGACACTGTACGAAGGTGGTATAAGCAAGAAAGACTTGTTATTTAACGCAGCTGGGACGGATAAGCTGAATTGGTTCTCATTCAACAAAATGACCTCTTCCTCTTGGTCTGACATCTCATCGGAACCCAGAAACTACTTTACAATTCAGGGTGATTGTCACACTGACGATGGGCTATGTCGTAGTTTTTTCATCAGCAGAAGCTACGCTGGTTGTGGAAGTGATTTGGGATGGCTTGCAGGGTCAACCTCAAGCAAATGGTGTTCTTGGGAAAACAGTGCTGCTCACAAATTTAACGTCCTGTACAGCAAGCTGTCCACTTACACCAACTGGAACACAGTTGGTGAGTTTTTTCTTTTATAAAAATAAAGACGGTAGTGAACTTACGAAACAAGACGGGAGAAGAAAGAGAACGGCAAACCTTGTGTGACAAGCTTGACAACAATTTTGTTTGAAAACTTTAATGCCCGCCAAATTTCACCCTATAATTAAAGAGATTTTCTTGTAAAAGACTAGAAAACATTAATGTTCATTGAAGATCACAACAAATCAGGGAAGTAATAGCCCGTCAGGTTTGTCGCGCACACAAGACTCACTTATGTCCCTGACGTTGACGTCGAAAATAATTCTCTAGCGTAAGACTGTTATCCACTTAGAACGATAACCGTTACTGACAACCACGGGCTAAATTAAATAAACCAGCTGTCTCGAGTCTACCCATAAATGTGTCCCAGTTTATGACGTCACGCATTGAATTCCCCTTGTCTGAGTCGTTAAAGTAGGTCTCTTGAATGCATCTGAGCAACGCACTTAGGCGAGACTTGGAAAATGGCTGAAACGAAAGTGCGGGACGCCATCAAGGGGAAGCTCAACATTGAAGTTGACATAGATCGCGCTCACTGTGTTGAGCGTAGAAAGTCTGAAGGAATCAATGAACACCAAGCTGGTGCAAAGCTTAGAGTTGTTGTGTGCCGACTAGTAGTTAGCGCTGTAGTAAAAAAGGCGCGAAAGGAAAAACCAGAGGAATTGTTTATTTGTGAAGATCTTTCGCAAGCGACGCTTGAAAAGAGGAAACCTCATTTGAAGAAGCTTAAGACGGCCAAGCAGGCAGGAAAATCAGCATATTTTATCTTAGATCGCTTAGAGCAATTACATGCACATACATAATGTTGCAAGGAAAGTATCCATAAATCAAGTTTTTGCCTCACGGACACTTTATTATAGCCTTATCTACCCATACTTATTCCACTACGTGAGCGTCTGCGCATCGACCTAGCTACCCATCAAGCCTCAGAAGATTAACTACTCTTAAAAAACTAGGGTTGTAAGAACTATGTCGAGGAGTGCTTTTGATGCTCACACTGACCCTTCATTTATTAAACATTTAGGAATTCTGAATCTTGAGATTAGCTTTAAACTTCAAAAAGGAAAATTTATGTATCAATACAAATCCGGCTTACTTTCTTGTAGCTTCAATAATATGTTTTTCATGACACGCCAGGTGCATTCTTACCGGCACCAGAATTTGGGAGCTTTTTACTGTACCACATTGCAGGACTACCAAGGTCCCAATTAGTTTTTAAATTCGATTGAAATGCAACAAGTAGTACGTGACCGCTTCCTTTTGCTGTAAGCTGAAAGCAATCCTGTTATCATAAATATTCATTTATCATTTTCTTTACCTCTGCTTTTCATTTTCATCTTCTTCCTCAGTTTTTTCCCTCGTGTTTTTTAGCCTAACTATGATTAATGCGATTATCTAATATATTTTAAGATTTACTGTAGCTCTGTCATTGAATCTTGCATGGATAATTCTGTTCATATTTTGTTGTAATAATTTAACTGAGGGAGCCCATTCCCTATAAGCCCGGTGGTTTNTGTTGTGTGCCGACTAGTAGTTAGCGCTGTAGTAAAAAAGGCGCGAAAGGAAAAACCAGAGGAATTGTTTATTTGTGAAGATCTTTCGCAAGCGACGCTTGAAAAGAGGAAACCTCATTTGAAGAAGCTTAAGACGGCCAAGCAGGCAGGAAAATCAGCATATTTTATCTTAGATCGCTTAGAGCAATTACATGCACATACATAATGTTGCAAGGAAAGTATCCATAAATCAAGTTTTTGCCTCACGGACACTTTATTATAGCCTTATCTACCCATACTTATTCCACTACGTGAGCGTCTGCGCATCGACCTAGCTACCCATCAAGCCTCAGAAGATTAACTACTCTTAAAAAACTAGGGTTGTAAGAACTATGTCGAGGAGTGCTTTTGATGCTCACACTGACCCTTCATTTATTAAACATTTAGGAATTCTGAATCTTGAGATTAGCTTTAAACTTCAAAAAGGAAAATTTATGTATCAATACAAATCCGGCTTACTTTCTTGTAGCTTCAATAATATGTTTTTCATGACACGCCAGGTGCATTCTTACCGGCACCAGAATTTGGGAGCTTTTTACTGTACCACATTGCAGGACTACCAAGGTCCCAATTAGTTTTTAAATTCGATTGAAATGCAACAAGTAGTACGTGACCGCTTCCTTTTGCTGTAAGCTGAAAGCAATCCTGTTATCATAAATATTCATTTATCATTTTCTTTACCTCTGCTTTTCATTTTCATCTTCTTCCTCAGTTTTTTCCCTCGTGTTTTTTAGCCTAACTATGATTAATGCGATTATCTAATATATTTTAAGATTTACTGTAGCTCTGTCATTGAATCTTGCATGGATAATTCTGTTCATATTTTGTTGTAATAATTTAACTGAGGGAGCCCATTCCCTATAAGCCCGGTGGTTTTCCTTGGGCTTCCTCCCCATTAGCTTTTTAAATATTTAGATTTTCTTCTTTTTGTACATCTTATGGCAAAGCAGTACTCTGAACTGAACCAAAAGAGTCTGTCTTATTTACCGTTTTTATTCTTCGCGAAGCTTCGGAGGCCGAGGTTTATAATTTTGTGGCATCGGGTGAAGAATTAACGTGCGTAGATCGCACAGCGAGACAGAAACACGCGTAGGTTAAAGGGTTGGTTACATATCTGGGTTGGTGTCTGCCATGACGTCATTAAGTGACAAACTTGGTGCAATGTTTTTGAGCTTTCTTACAGTCGTTTTGGCGATGAAGAAATGCTTTTGGCGATGAATTTTGAGGGCAGAATTAAGCACTTTACAAAGAACATTGAAGCATGACTTTTTGTTTTTACTTTGTTTAAACAGCAAATGTTGGAGTGGCTGACGTTCTTGCAGTTTTCCTGAAATAAGGTACTTTACATAACATAGAGCAGCCTTCATTGTCAACTCATTGTGGACTTTCAGCTTAGGTTAACTTTGAAGAGTACGAGCCAGTGAAGTCGTCGTAATAACGCTCGGATTTTGTTGTTGCTTTAACAAAGAAAGGTTCACAAAGCAAATAACATTAATCAAATAATAAAATTAACCAAAATTAATAAAATTAACAAGCCCGAAGGGGGTTGGGAAGGGGGGGGGTGGGGGGGGTTACTCCCTGTAAATGACTTATCGGAAGGCTTCGACCGAAAGGGGTACCTTTTGCAGGCTCCAGGTATACTAGTAGTAACCGTTGGTTAGGAAGTACAGGCGAACATATGGGTTTACCTTAGAGATGTGATTGATGAAAACCAAGAGACAATTCTCTTTTGATGAAAACCGCTTTCATAATTGCGCACGCGAATCCGAGAAAGCCCTTTTAGTTCCAGTGTCAACAAAGGAATCGCGGATTGAACAACACAGTAAACAATAGACAATAAGGAAACAGCTAAGTTTACCACTGGAGTTTAAAGCTTATTGAAATTTTCGGGAGACAAGCGACGTAACCTGCATGGAAACGTATAAAACTACGAAAACCATGCACTGTAGTGAAACCTGAATAAACTTAATTTACATCGATTTCTACACTTTGCTAACACTCGTATCTTACCGAAAACTTGTCCCAAACAAAGCTGAGATTCCCGGCCGGAAAGGCTAATCAAAAAGTTGCACATTTGACAGAGCTTGTGTACCCGAATTACGTTTGCTTGCGAATCGAATTATTATAAAAATGGTTGTTGCATCACAACAAACATCAGACGGACCTTAAACTCAACACCAGGGCCTTTGCAGCCACATGCCATGCATATTAGTTGGTACAACACGGACATCCCAAGAATGAGGACAGATTCGGGGAAAACCTCG
>CALNXI010002536.1:30000-63433 GCA_942486025.1 Porites evermanni | reverse complement strand
TTAAACCCCCCCCCCCCCCTCAAAAGTGCTTGAAAAAAATAAGCCCCCCGGGGGGCTTAATAGAGGATTTACGGTACGTGATAAAATTCAGTTAAGATCATTACATTTTTACATTTGTCACAAAGAAGCAAAAACAACTCAGCTAAAATGACGCAAGAAGGTTCACCAGTAAGGAGCGAACAGAAAGGCCAGAAGCGCCTATATTTGCCGGGCAAAACCTTTTAAAGCTCAGTCTTGGAGAAAATCGCCGGCGAGGACTCGCGAGGCCGATGGACTATTCAGAACGCCAAGCTTTTTCATATTTTTAAAATGAAAATCATTCAAACTGAATACATACCAGAATACGAATCTAAATTTTAATGTTAATATTTTTTAACAAGTAAAGAATTATAATGAATTAAAATATTTGTTTCATATATTTTTGATATTTGAATTAATAAAACTTCTAATATATTTCTGTGTATAGAAACCAACACGTTGCGTTATGATATTGTGTCACTCAGTGACTAACACTTTAACATGCTATCCCTTTTTTCCAGGTCCCAAGATAAAACGAAACCAAAGAGAACAGTATGAAACAACTACTGTACATCGCGATTTATGCGCTGTTGATTACTTTGTGTTCCATGAAAAGCAACAGCAGCAGCAACAAAACACCTGGGAAAAAGGTATATTATAAATTAATTCAAAATAATTTAGGAATTTCTATTTCTGATCGAACTTCTGGTCTATTGCTTTGACAGAACCATCAAAATCTCCACATTTCCTGATTACCATAAACTGCCGCTTATAAGCTCTGTGCTTATACATCTTCGTCAGGGTTTAAGGAGGGTTTATCATTGGAGGCTGACTTTTATCTGAGCGGGATTATAACCGGTCGGACTAGTAAAAGCGCCTCGACACAAGCTATAGCAATGCTAATAAAAGTACTTGTGTACTGGTTTTATCTAAGCTTCTCAAACTCATTAATAATTCATTAAGAAAATACAGAGGAAATTAATGTTTAATGAGTGTTTGGAAATCGGATGAAACACTGCTTAGTATTTGCATCCTTAATTTCTCCTTCAAAAATGATTTTGTTTGAGAAGTAATATCAAACATTCGACACACTGTTTCATCACCAGATGAAACACCTCGAAGTTCGTCAAAAATACTCCGCTGCGCGTCGTATTTTCAACTCTCTTCTCGGTGTTTCATCTGGTGATGAAACTCATACTTAAATGTTAGAATAATTAAATTGGCTTTAGTCTAATTCATAGTGCACATTGTTTACAAGACATGATCAAACGAGAATCTCATGAATAAAAATTATATGGATTTGTGCGTTATTTTCGAGCTGTAGTCGAGAGGCATAAATGGAACAGGTTAGATTTAGAGAAAATGAACCGCTGGCTAAAATCGTGATACCTTCACTGGGGCATCTTCATTTGCTTCGGTAAGCTATGGAACGATAAACTTGAGCTCTTCTAAACGTCAAAGTATGAAAAGCAGTTTCTTTTAAGAGCACATTAGCATGAAAACAGGAAAAAAATTATTCGTTTTCGTAGAGCGATTTTACTTGACCCGTGAAACAGTTAATAACAACTAGTGCAAAATAGCTACAAATAAACAAAAGAAGACAGTAGAAGTAGTTTATAATAGTGCGTAGTATTCTACTACCTATTTCACGTGGTCACTCTATAACGTATTATTATACATATATAATTCTGAATAAGTGATGTTTCTTGTTTGCGATAAATTAGTGAGAACACTGGGCGTATGCAGT
Organism: Porites evermanni; assembly: GCA_942486025.1. Lineage (NCBI taxonomy): Eukaryota > Metazoa > Cnidaria > Anthozoa > Scleractinia > Poritidae > Porites > Porites evermanni. The sequence goes on along the minus strand of CALNXI010002536.1, from coordinate 61,668 downwards.
CAAATGGTACGGCCACTCCGTTGTATTAAAAATCGCATAAAAAGCTTTATATTTCCTCCAGCCGCGGTACAACTATGAAATTATTTTTTCAGTCATTTTTGTCCAGTTTGAGCCGATTCAGCGATATCCCAAAACAGAGTCTGCTGATTAAAAAATGACACCTACACGGATAAAGGAAAGGAATCTCTAGTGTAATAATATTTGAATACCTACGCCGTTTATCACCACCGGGGCGTAACGAGCTAGCCTAACTCCTTACGCCCTGATCACCACTAGTAATCATTAGTTGAAGATCACAACTATTGATCAGTGGCAATTAAAAATAGTAGTACAGGTAGAACGTTTGTCCGGCCTTGGATTATTTTACATGCAATATAATTTCAATTTCTAGTCAATTCTTACCGTGAACGATCGATTAATGAGGTCCATTAAACTGCCTGAGTAAAACCCATCATGTCTTTTCGTTCAGTATTCAATGCCGAGATGTTAATATAAATTCTCTTAGTTTACTAAAGAAACAAAAAGCAGCGATTGAGGAGGTGACGAAATGTTTTTAGTAGTTTCACCCAACTATCTTGCTTTTCATGTCTTTTTTAATTTTGCACTAGACCCATCGAGATCGACTTGATTATGATGATGATGAATTTTGCTGCGCGTGTGACAGCAAAAGTACAGGCATCGGTAAGTTATCATTTAATATGATATATTCTGACAAAATTTCCGTTCATCATCTCATTTTTTTCTTTCGGGTGCTCCCTGGCAAAACCAAGTCAATCACTGACTTTCAAATCATAATATCTTCGACGGTGGTGTCAGCTAATTGGGGCTCGTAGGCCTTGACTTTTGTTACGACTGTTTTAGTGATTCCTACGAAAGTGGAAATCCGCTGTAAATATAGAAGGAACGTTCACGAATCAAAATACTCGCTTTTAATGAACAAGACCATTTATGTTCATTATTACAACTAAGTCAATCTAACATTAGCTATTTGCCGGTATATTTTTGTCACTAACAATAGATTGCCTCATGTACTATTGCAATGAAAAGAGATCACTACTGTGACGAGAAGTGTTCCCAAAATTCACTATTGGAATTGCGATGAAGTAGAATAGCAATTTTTTTTTCTGTGTTATATGCCCTCTTAATAGGCTAACTGCCATAGCGGGGCTAAATGATGTGTCCCGCTTTACTAAAATTTACTTACTAAAATTTAATTTAACGTTTTTGCAGCGCGTTCAGCAAGAGTAGCAAATTGAACGATGTGACTTAAATTTGTTTTTTTTTTTCTCACGGTTTCTAGTTCTATTACAGCATACTGATCAATTTTCGTTACGCAGCTATTTTGTCTGAAAATTAGAGCGATACAGATTGTTCTTGATTAAAAGAAATAAAGTATAGCCTATCTATTAGAGCTCATTACAGCCGATAACATTGTGAGGTTTAAAATGCACATAATAGATACCCGGCTGAAAAAGACATGCCGGCGTATCTTGTCTATCTTCCATCGTGTTAGCTTATAAGCTTATTTTTATTCCTTATAAACTACAGTTTGCGTGATTCTCACTCTTCCAAAATGTGTTTTAACAATTTTTAATACTCGTTCTCGGATGAGAGCTCCGCTTTGAGGTTGCCTAAACCTCTACTGACATTTTATTGTTCTTATAATTGTACAAACTTCTGCGAATTATAGCCTGTTAAAAGTAGTTTTCGCCATCGACAGACTGGTCATTGTTTCTTTAGACATCTTGGGCCATCTGTAGAAATCCTAACTTCGGACAGCTCTTGTGTTCAGCTAGTCGACCAAACTCTTTATTCTCACGCTACAAATTATCTTACATTATATCAAGTAGGTTTTATGTAACTGTAGAGTAACCTTTTTCTCAGACATTCAAGCTAAAATTGAGTAATCTTTTATTATCCATTATAAATAATGGAGCAATGATCGACGACATAAAAGACGGATCTTTCTGAGTTATACTGATCGATCAACCATGGAGTAGTGAAACTTGTTAAGACGAGAACGCCAACAGGGCTATAATTAACATTTGGAGTTTGTCATCAGCAAAAGTTAACGCAAACAAGGATCGACGAGACCGAAGATTTAGGTTCGTAATGATTTGGGATTCTCTGCCCATTCTCTTTAATTTAAGCTCTTATCTTAAATGTCTTCTTACTTTTCGATTTTAGCTTGTTGTTTGTCTGCTGCCAACATACAGTGCCTGTCACTTGGTAAAATACTTAAAAGGTGAGTAGCTCATTGAAGTTTCTTTGTGAAAATCTTAATCACTTATCCAAAATATTACAACTTGGAAACGAATTTTGCTACAAGACGACAAGCCATTTTTGCTATGGGAAGTTTCTGTAGGCGAATTATAGCAAAACGTGCCTTTTTCAGTAAACCGGCTTTCGACGTCGTCAAATCATAAACGCGTTTTTGCGATGGTTTAGAACGAAATGAAAAGCTTACGTGTCCGGAATTTTTTATAATTATGGAGTTTTAAGATCCAACGACGCGAAGGCAAAGAGAACGAAGTTAATTTTAACAAGTTCTTTCAGCTTTATCGCAATTATTCCTACCCACTTACTTTGTTCAAATAGAGGCGAACCCTCCTGAAGTTGAATTCCAAGGGACAATAAAAAAAACTCAGAAACGTAGAATTTCTTTGTTGCTTGTTTACTTTCTCCATACTAAACGTGAAATTAGAAGAAGTACCCAACGGAGCCGCTCGACAAAATACCCGCTCGTCAGGCAGAATTTGAGTTAGCTGGGAAATAAAACTTTGGCTAATTAGCTGGCAGGGAAATCTAAATGAACGCCCCGCTAGCTGAAAATATGGAAAATTTATGCCGGTTCTGGCTGGATAAAAAAGGTAAAATTTTTCTCCTTGCAATCGCACTGTATTTTTTTTCTCATGGATAGCAGAGCGTGCGAAGCAAGTTAAGTCAGAGTGAAAATCAGCCCACGCGAGCTTTGGAAATGGCACGTTTTGCCAGCAAAAACGGCAATTTCTTTGGGTGTGTCAATAAAAGCAAGAAAAATGTCCTGCTGTGAATGCCTTGTAAAAGATACACGTAGTGAAAACACCCATTCAACTCATTTAAATTTTAGTTTTAGGGTTCCTTTATATCCCTTGTAGATATCATGCCTCGAAATACCCGGAAAAACTGGAGAGAAAAATAATGAGGCTTTTTAGTTCTCACTTGTAAATTACGTCTGTATACTGACAAGCTATGGTGTGACCTCGTTGATATGGGGCTATTATAATTTTTCAGCGTAAAAAAGCAGCGTACAGAAAAGTAAGAAAGCAAAGAGATTGATTAATAAGAGCCACTAAAATGGCATGGAAACTCTTTCAAATACCATACATACGAGGTTTACCTCTTTGAATATTTCTCGCCTTCTGTCTTTAAAAAAAAAAAAGGAAATACAACAAAGGAAACAGCTGACAATTCATTGGTCAACTGAGACACGTTCTAACAAATCATCAGAAAGTTTAACTTGTTATTGTATCATGTCATTTATTAGCCTCGAACAAGCCCTTTCTTGATACTGCGCAAAAACAAATGTTTTTTCCTAAGCAACCATGTTATTAGTCGATGTAATAGTCCCTGACATCCCTATTTACTGCACACGTAACCTCTTTTCAAACGTGTTTGTAACATGAAAGTGTAATGTTGTTTCAATACAGATAAATAGCTCTTTGGTGGAGCAGAAATATTCATTCTAATCTCAGCAGCTCCTAGAATCAGACTGCAGCAACACTAAAACTGAAAGGTTAGTACTTAATTCGTTTTGTTTTTTTCCAAAGCATGAGCTCTCTTTCGGTTTTGATTAAGCTTGGGAAAAGACTGAAAACTCACTTATTTTCTTTTAAGTATTTTATTTATTTATTTCCCATTCCATTATAAATAGTAACATATAAATTACAGAAAACGTTAGTGCTTAAGTCATAGAAAGTCTGCAATACGTGATAAAATACAGTTAAGATCATTACATTTAAATACGTTTGTCACAAAGAAGCAAAAAAACTCAGCTAAAATGACGCAAGAAGGTTCACCAGTAAGGAGCGAACAGAAAGGCCAGAAGCGCCGATATTTGCTGTGCAAAACGTCTTAAAGCTCAAGCTTGCAGAAAATCGCCGGCAAGCACTCACGAGGCCGATTGACTATTCAGAATGCCAAGCTTTTTCATATTTTTAAAATAAAAATCATTCAATACAAGCCAGAATACGAATATCAATTTTAATGTTAATATTTTTTTTAATAAGTAAAGAATTATAATGAATTAAAATATTTGTTTAATTTATTTTGATATTTGAATTAATAAAACTTTGTATATTTCTGTGTAGAAACACGATGCATTATCAATGATATGGTGTCACTCAGTGACTTACACTTTAACATGCTATCCTTTTTTCCAGGTCCCAAGATAAAACGAAACCAAGCAGAACAGTATGAAAGTACCACTGTACATCGCGATTTACGCACTGTTGATTAGTACTTTGTGTTCCACGAAAAGCAACAGCAGCAGCAACAGCAACAAAACACCTGGGAAAAAGGTATATTATAAATAAATTCAAAAAAATTTAGGAATTTCTATTTCTGACCGAACTGCTGGTCCATTGCTTTGACAGATCCATCAAATCTCCACGTTTCCTGATTACCGTAAACTGCCGCTTGTAAGCTCTGTTCTTATACATCTTCGTCAGGGGTTTAAAAAAGGAGGGTTTATCATTGGAGGCCGACTTATATCTGAGGGGGATTATAACCGGTCGGACTAGTAAAAGCGCCTCGAAACAAGCTATAGCAATGCTAATAAAAGTACTTTTTGAATTTAGTGGTTTTAAATCAAGCTTCAAAACTTCATAATATAAGGAATCAAGAGAGAATGAGCTAGATCATTCTCTCTTGATCTAATTCATTACAATGCAAGATAGAGGAGCGGCTTACAACCGGGGGCTTATAATCGGATTTTGTTGTTGTTTACGGGTAGATGGACCTATAATTAACTGAGGGGGCTTATAAACCTGCAATTTAAGGTTTTTTTCTTTTAGAGGATGTAATGTGGTCACTAGCGGATCCAATAACTGGCCACACAAATGAGTTCTTCCATCGGGAGCTCTCAGAACCACGAAATCGTACCCGCCACTCAGAGAATTGATTAACCATAACAACAAAATGCGGAATTTAACGGAGGAGAAGGCATTGAAGTTTTTGTAAAGCAAGCTGTACAGCTCAAGAAACTTTTGCGCATTACTTAAGTGAATTTTCCGACCCCAAAGTTTCAGTTTCAGCCGTTGAATGTCCGTCGTTGGACGTAAGCCTTCCCCATTGACCTCCACTGAACCACGTTTTGAGCGGTGCCAGTATTTTAGGAAACTATCAAAGTCGTCCCTCCATCTCGTCCTTGGTCTTCCTCGGTTCCTTGTGTGTCCCCTTCACCCTAAGGACATATAAAACATCCTTTCCCAGAAGTCAACAACCCCATTGTTATTCTAATCCTATTTCTAATCTCCAGTACGTCGTATTACGATATAAGTAACAGCGACAACAGGAAATAAAAAAATCAACAAATATTATCAGGCCTTTTCTTTTTTTCGTTACACAAAGCAGTTAGTCTGCTGATTTATTGACCAACTAATGCGTTTGTGCTCATTAATAATAGTGTACCCAACAGACGTCGTTTGGGTCATGTGGTCAGAGTGCTTGCTGCTCCTCACCAGGAACCCCAGGGATCCCAGGAATCCCTGGACCCGCGGGATCACCCGGCGATCGTGGACCTGAAGGACCCACGGGCCCAAGAGGAAACACAGGATAAAGGATCTCGTGGGAAGCAAGGACCTAAAGGAGATACAGGACCCTCGGGTTCGACGGGTCTACCAGGAAGCAAAGGTGAACCGGGCATCCAGGGACGCCCTGGACCCGCAGGACCATCAGGTAAACAAGGAAATAAAGGGACAAGGGGACAAACAGGAAGCAAAGGTGAACCAGGTGCTCGTGGTATCCAAGGTCCACAGGGAACCGTCCGAAGTAATTGGAAACAGTGTGTATTTAAGAGTATGAATGATGAAACAGACACTGGTTTTATCAAGGTAAACACTTAACTCGCAATAGATTTATGCCAGTGAATGTTTCGCTCTTTGTCTTCGGATATGGGTGTGAATCGTCCTGACAGGATTTCATATAATCGTACAAATAAACACGGATAAACATGATTGAACTGGGGAAAGTAAAGTCTAGACACTAAACGAACCCATTTAATAACTTACCATTCATATCAACACTTTTTTTAAGCCATCCCTACTCCTAATGTTAAAAAAAATGTTATTAGAGTACTCAGATTTTAAATTCTTTTAATACTATTTTAAGTAGTAAGTTGTAATGAATGTTGATGTTTATTATTTGTTTTAAAAGTTGTAAGGACCGTCAGTTTAACAATAGATTAAAAGCCATGTGTTGTTCAAAGCATTGACAGATAAAAAAGAAAAGAGGAAGAAGATAAACGGACTCTAAACAGTACAAAGCTTCACGAGGCCGTCAGGCCATTATAACAATTTTAAATTTAATTAAGCGTTATTTGAATCATTCCATAGGAATGTATTTTCAAGAAAAAATCCGACAATACAGCCTTGCGTGTCTTCTGGAATGGCGATTTCCGTGTCGCTAACTGCCACAACTGCTGCAATCGGTGGTACTTTACGTTCAATGGTGCAGAATGCTCGTCCCCGGCAGCCATTGATGGTGTATTTGTAGTGTTACAAGGCACTAACTGGAAAAAAAATCCACATCGCCCTCGTCACATTGAAGGAATTTGCGAGAAGCTCCATAAGGGCATGGTCCGCGTGGGTTTCTGGGTCGGTAAGTGCGCTGGTGGTTCCAAAACTGGCGACGCGGCTACAGGCTGGAACTCAGTCTCCAAGATCTACATAGAAGAGGTGGCTCCCCCACAGCCGTAACTGAAGCAGCAGCTCAATGACTCATTGTTTTTCTTTGTTTTATATTCACTAAAGCTGTTACGGAAAGGTTAAATGAAAAGTTCTAGAAACTTCCAAGAAATAGACAAACAAAATAAAGTAAATGTAACCAGATGATACGGGGTATATTAAGTTAGTGCTTCATTTTGATTTCTGGTTGTCATAGCAAAAGAAGTGTGTGTGTCCAAATAAAGGAGAATTAGCTGAACAAATGCTGTGTCTTGTGAGGTTATCTATCGTTGTTGAGAGTATAGTTTTTTTCCTAGGAGTCCTCATTTTATTTCGTTTTGTAAAATTGGGAGCACTTTCTACTTCACAGTTTCGTCAGATGCCTAAGTCAATTCTTTTCCTCTTATTTAAAGATTTCAAAAGGAACCATTTTCTTAACATTTTACTAGAACTAACTGTAATAAAATATTGGTTAAAATCGTTTTCAGAAATGTCTAAAACGTTCAATTTTTTTAATGACGACTTTTCGACGTTCTATGGTGAAATTATCATGGAAATAAACATATACGGGTTCTATAAATGATACAAGAAAAAAACAATTAGATTTGCAATAAAAAGAAAAGTAACATATAAGAATATGTTACAAGTTAAACAAAGAGTTACGCACTGATAGAGTTGCTGTGGTTCAATTTTATCCCTGGTTTAAATTTTATTTCCCTTTGTTTTAATTTCATTATCATACATTACCATCCCAAAACAAAGAGAAATAAAATTTTTCAGATTAGTCTTGAGGTCTTTTTTCTTTATCGCGTTTAAATAAGGCAATCAAATTTTTCGTGGCCATTCTTAAAAAGCGGAATTGGCTCTCTTTCAGAAGAGTTTTTTTTACCGTAGCTTACAAAAAGTGTTTACCTATTGCGGAATGTTTGTGCACAGCAATGCGTTGATGCAGATGTCGAGCTGTCTAGCCAGTATGATCTGCATTACACAGCTGATCACTTGAGAATAAATAAACAACGCAACTTTTGATTAAAGGAGCAGTGTCTCGAAATTCAGCCAAATTAGGAAATTGCAAAATGCAAGCCAAATTAACCCTATTCAGACTGGGCTTTTTTGGTCAATCTGTGACTGGGGGGGGGGGGCTCCTCGGACCCCCCCTCTGTATCTCTGGAACCAATAATGCTAGGGTCATGAAATTTACACACAATGATCATCTCCGTACAAAGAAGCCCCACACCCAGTTTTGACTTGCCACACCCAATGATGACGTCACAGTGACGTCATATTTCGATTTTTCAATGTTTCTTATTATTTTTCCACTTAGATACGTAAAATATCAATAATATTGGTAAAGTCATCTCTTTGTTATCCTTTCTTATGAACTAGTAACAAGGAAACACTTGTACAGCGAGAAAAAGCAATAGGAAGCAATAAAATTTAAAATTTGAAATGGTTGTCCGCCATCTTGGATCCGCCATCTTGGATTTCCGGTTTTTTTATTAAAATTATAATTTAAAGCAACTTTCAAAGGGGAAAAAGCTCAGAATGTATAAAAGAAGTATCAAATTAATGTTTATTACCCAAACAAATGACTTTGGAAGTGTTATTTGGAAAATAGAGCAGCATATTTGTCAAAGCAAAAAAGTGACAAATTTTACCCCACCCCTCCCCCCCAAATATTCGATGTTGAAACATTTTGATGTAATTCAAAAACTAGTCCCAAGCAAAGACCATTTGAACAACAAAAAGCACTATAAGTGTAAAAACGCGATCTTAAAACAAAAAAATCACCATTTTTTAAATTTTCCAAAACCTATGTGTCAGAAACTGGTTGCCATGGCAACATGATTAATCACATGGACATGGTAATTATACCAAAATGTTCCTAGATAAATTTTAGGAAAAGTCAGAAAATTTGAACGTCATAGCTCTTTCGGTATAGGAGTTATCACGATTTTGCCGGAGGGGGGGTTCGAAAAGCCCCCCCCAGTCTGAATAGGGTTAAGAGAAACATAAAAATAACCGCTTAAAACTTTTATTAAAGGAGGGTTAAAATAACATAACAGAAACAACAGATGCCACAGATGGGCAAACCTGACGGAAGATTGAAACGGATTGAAATCAGGGTTTCTGAAAACTGTTCAGCCTGACAGTTTTTCAAAGTTGATCCCTGCTGCTTGCAACTTCAAAAATAATGCTCAGGAGACATATTTGTTTGTCTCGGATCTCTGATTTTGTCATTTACATGTAATTTCCTTGCTCACTTTAAGTTCCATAGCGATTAAGGGCGAGTAATTGGCAAAATTAAACAAAATGAACTGGACTGCTGTGACACAGCCCCTTTGACATTCTCTCGGTTTTAGGTCTTGCTCCAATTTTTTCACACCTCTCACAAATAATTTGGGGGTACAATCGTATTGGTCAGACCACGCAATATCCTTTCTTCGGACTATACTGACGGTTATCTTAAAAGAAAATTGTTCTGTAATCGTCAAGAATGTAACAATTCTTGAATATAACAACTCTGTTTGTTTACATGAAGTCGAACTTTATGTGCGACCACCTCTTGTAAGCGACCACCTCACTTAAGCGACCGGTGGCAAAACACTAAAATTGTCCCAGACAAAGCCTTTTAGATGGAAGCCCTAGTAAAAGACCACCATCGCTCGTAAGCGACCGCGACCACTTTTTAGGATGACGGTTTTCGAAAGCTTTCGAACTTTCATTCCTCATTAACAAGTCTTCTAAGCGACCACCTGATTTAATGGTGTGACCTTTGTGTTCGCTGCGTATACCACGGTACCTAGAGTATGAGAAGAACTTTTAGATTGGATTTACATGTATTGTAACCTACAAATTGCATGCAATAAATTCTCTCCAAAAAAAAGATGCGTCCAGACTTCTCCTCTAAAAAGACCTTGTGCAGTTGGACTCTCGTACTAAACCCACACTCTCGATGTAGTCTAGGAATTCACCTACCTCGGTTCCACCTGGCATCTCCAAAAACGTGAGCCTTGTCTCAGGTATCTCCCGAAGAATCGGCAAAGCTACTGGCACAATGTCCAATTTGACCAAGCGAGCCTGGAAAACAAATACCTGACCGAGAACACCAAAATGCACATCTATCAAGCGTGCGTTCTCCGGCACGTTGCTATATGGCAGTGAAACTTGGACCACCTACATAAGACAGGAAAGCGGCTTGAACACTTTCCATCTGCGATGCCTCAGGCGCATCCGCGGCGTCAAGTGGCAAGACCACATCACCAACAGTGACATACTGTCATGCGCTTGTATTCCCAGCATGCAACCCCTCTTCAGTCAGCGCCGCCTGAGATTGCTCAGGCATGTTCATCGCATGGATGATGGACACATCCCCAAGGAAGTTTTATACGGACAATTGACAACAGGAGTCAGGAAAGTCGGTCGTGGACGCTTGCAAACGTGACCTCAGAGCATGCGAAACTGATTCAAACAACTGTGATGCTGCGTGTGATCGTGACCGGTGGAGGCGGACAGTGAAAGAAGGAATAGTGAAGGCAGAGGTGAAACGTCGACAGAAAGCTGATGGGAAGCGTGCTCGCCGCAAAAACAGCTCTACTTTGCCTTCCTCCTACTCCTTATGCGCGTTGTGCAGCAAGGACTGCCACTCACGCATTGGCCTGCACAGCCACACAAGAAAATGCAGCATCACTACGAATTGATTAGGGCGCACAAGCTTTGTCTCTCGAGACTTCGCCTGCCAATTATATATGAAATGAGAAAATAAAACTGTCCAAAATACTTTTTTTGATAGTCTCCCCGGCGCCCCCCAAAGGTTAGAGGTTGAAGACGGCTGACATTTCATTTCATTTCACTGGAATTTTTATTGTTTTTCGGCTTAAAAACAATTAAAAAACCCATGAGGCAAATGCGACAGCTATACGCGTATGTTGCAAATGAATCCACCCTGAATGGGCATATCTTTAAGTGAATTGTACTGGATGAAGACGATGATGATGATGATGATGATGATGATGATGATACCTTTATTAAAGTGTCAAAACTGTAATAGCGGTGTATAACCACTAAGTGGGGATACTAAAATAAGTAAAAAAAAGAATAAATCAATTAATTAATTAATAAATTAATTAATTAAAATGTACAATATGTACAAATGTATCCATTATGTGTCAATGATATATGAAATAAATCATATATGAACTTCGGAAATAAAATGAAGATGAAGAAATGATCGTCGTTGACTGGCAGTGAACGCAAATTATGCAATTGCGTAAAGAAGCCTGAAAAAAAAAATTCAGGACTTCAACGGGGTTTGAACCCGTGACCTCGCGATACCGGTGCGATGCTCTACCAACTGAGCTATGAAGCCACTGACCTTGGGAGCAGGTCAATTGTGGGTTCATATGTTCCCGTGAAAGAAATGAGTGTAAATGATATATGAAATAACACATATATGAACTGCGGAAATGAAATGAAGATGAAGAAATGATCGTCGCAGTGAATGCAAATTATGCAATTGCGTAAGGAAGCCTGAAAAAAAATTCAGGACTTTCATCACGGGAAAATATGAACCCACAACTGACCTGCTCCCAACGTCAGTGGCTTCATAGCTCAGTTGGTAGAGCATCGCACCGGTATCGCGAGGTCACGGGTTCAAACCCCGTTGAAGTCCTGAATTTTTTTCAGACTTCTTTACGCAATTGCATAATTTGCGTTCACTGCGACGATCATTTCTTCTTCTTCATGTATCCATTATCTTATAAAAAAAATAAGAAGAAGAAATAAAAAATTGAGAAATGCAAAGAGAGCAGTTAGAGCAGTTATTGTCATCTAATAGCATACTAAGATCCACTTTTCTACTGTTAACCGCTTTTAGAAAATTTGCAAATGTCCTACCCCCCGACAGAGGTTTTCTGGCAAATGTCCCGCCTCTGGGACCCACAAGATGACAACTGCCCGGCGGGGGATGGGCACGCTTGGAATTGACTGGAGTCATAAGGCTTGGCTCACCTGCTCACCTGTGGTTTAACTTCGTGACATATTGTGTCACATTACTTGAAGCAGTTAGTAGTCACGAAGGGTTTCGTCTCACAAACAAAGATGGCGACTGGGTGGACACAATTTCAGCCTTGGCAAAATCAGCCTCTTCCTCCAGGCTGGGAAGCGAGATATGATGCAAACGTCAGAAGATAGTAAGTATCCTCGAACTAACGGCTAATGTATTTTGCAGGACTGCTTTTAAGAAAATAAGGCTGACCTCCTTGAGGTACAATGTAAATTCCGGTTTCCGCTGAATTCGAGCAGTCGCCGCTCCCTACCACCTAAAACACGCATTAAATGTTTATTTGGAAAATATGAAAAGCTCTCTGCCATCAGTTCTCTTAGATATTTCGCTTGAAATGTACTGTAACATAATTTACCACCCTGACTTGCATGATTTTTACGCGTTTTTTGTTGTCATCTCCAACTTTATAAATTATTAAACTTAAGCTTATTGTTTCCGTCACAGTGAGTAAATAAAAAGATCAATAAATAAAATAATATTTAAGGCTAATCACGGTAAGGTAGAGATCAAAAGTTTTAAACTTACCGTATGTTTAAAAATAACATAATGTACACATGAATTGATTAGAGGATACAACGTTAACAGCTGATTTATGATCCTTAGTCATTGATAATGTGAATTTGATTTTAATATTTTGGTGTAATTTTGTTGTGACTTTTTAGCTATTTCATCGACCACAATACACACAAGACAACTTGGGAGGACCCTAGGATAAAAAAAACAGAAGCCATTCCTATGAGTCAATTCAAGGTGAAATGGAGAGGATTATAAATTAATTTTAACACAATGAGGGATAGCCTCTCATTCAGGCATTTTTAGGGGAATTGTATTTCCTCCCTCCCCAAAAGTGGAAAGGAGGAAGGGAGGAAATACAGCCCCAGCATGGGAGGCCAATTAATGAAACCTTACCTGTGATCAGAAGAATACAGGCAATACAATTTTGTATCGTTATCAGGGGTTTTGTTACCCCTCAAAAATTATTTAGATAAATTAGCCTGTGGCATCGTGGTTTCAAATTATTTTTTCACAACTGTGGAAAAACTGATGAAACCCACGCACTTTGGTACAAGTACAAAGTAAATAGTACCTGAACAAGTGCTATAACAGCTGTTGCTTAACATGTTAATGTTGAACTGTGTGTTACAAGCTCTAGAGTGGCTCAATTTGTCACTTCCCTGATTTTTTGCAGTATTAAAATGCAACATTAAATTTAATCACATCTGTTCTAAATCGCATCATTTCTATTCTAAATCGCACCATGTTTGCTTTTTTGTTTTACATACAAAATGAGATGTAAAAACCTTTTTGTTTCCACTTTTCAGCAAACTGGCTACAGATCAATATAAGTTTGGTACTGAAATAAATGGAATTCTGCTATTTAATCATGGCTGTAATAAAGTGGTAGAATTGAACTTTGTGTCATGTAATTTAGGTCTGAAATCATACTTGTGAGTTTCATGGTTCATACAATCTTGAAAAGGTCTTAAATTTTACTAGTTGTCTTAAAAAGTCCTTGAATTTGGTTTAGGGCTTTAGGTCCTTGAAAAGTACTTGATTTCTTTATTAGGGTCAGTTGAAAAGTCCTTGAAATTCACAACCTTGTCTACAGCAGTGACCTTTTCTGTAAAATTAGATTATTTTGGCGAGGAAAATTTGGTTCATCCTCGGTGTAAGAACCTGTAAAATTCACGGGTGACGTAAGAACATTTTTGTGCATGAACAATATTTTATTACTGTTTCTTTATTTCAAATGCTAGTTCTGTACCCAAGTCTTAGTCATACCCAGTCATTTTGCAAAGTTTTCTTGCGGAAAGTAGAAGGCTGATTTAGCAACAGAACGGGAATGTCAGTTGACGATGGTACGCACAAATCAAAGAACTGGTTTGACCAAGGCAGACTAGCAAATTGAGCACTGGAAGTCATGTTAAGTCCTTTCCTCGCGCTTTCCCGTCGTCAACTGACGGTCCCGTCCTGTTGCTAAATCAGCCTAGTATAAAATAATGTGATCAACGATGGCCGAAGAAATAAAACTTGTTAATGACCCTATGATGTGTTTTAGCCAATACAGACCGTAGGATGCCGATTTATTAAATAAATCTTAGTCCTTGAAAACTGTAATTTGGCCTTGAAAATTTCTTGAAAAGTCCATGAAATTTGTTTGTCTGACTTTGTACGAAGCATGGATTTCAAATTGAATTCACAGTAAAATCATGCATATGATTTCAGACCTTATACTACTACATGAGAAATTTCTGCAATTTGATTGGCTTAGAGCAGTGGTTGAAATACCTAGATGTGAAAATTACAAAACTATTGCGGGTAGTAGTATAAACAAATAATAGTACGATTGGTACGTGATATTTGGCATAAATACCACTCGTTATATTTCAAAATAATTTGTCTCAAATTTCACTTGCCTAACGGCTCGTGAAATTACATATAACAATTCGAAATATCACTTGTGGTATTTATGCCAAATATCACTACAAATCATGCTATTACCTATACAAATTACATTCCACTTAGTTCAATTAGCGTTATAAATTAAGGTACTCATATATTATTATTGAACATTTGCAACGGTAATTGTAGTTGGTTGTTCTTGTACTGCTACATCTACACGTACTATTACTTTTTTTGTTTTAATGTAGACCTCATCTAAAGCTGATTCAAGCTCCAGTCGGCGGGTAAGATACTCAGTAACTGAGGTATTTTGTTCTTCTAGCTGATTTTATTAAAGACTTGGAATGTTTCTTTAGTTTCTGAAACTTATAAGTTGTCATTGTTCTCTGTTTGCCGTGTGTATCAAAAGCAATGTCATCAACCTGGTGTGATGATGAGGTAACTTTTTGATGAAAGTTGGAACATTTTTGTTTTGTTAGTGGAAAAGTTATCTTTCGGAGTGGTACTCAGTATTTTAGACTGTCATGGTTAAGTTACTACATTGTATTTATTTATCAATACATGTAAATCAGTAATAAAATTCAATGGAGCCCCATTCCATATCTCTTATTATAATCAAAGGAGTGCACACAAACATTGCGCCAAAATTGGCTTAGTAATAAACACTACTCCTAGCAATTTCTAAATTGCAACTACTGAACGTTTGTAAAGACTTTTGGTTGGAAAATTTGCTTTAGTTTGTTTTGTTAAAGGGTACTGTTTATTGTTTGTCTCATGGTTGCTACTTGGATATTGATCGCAACGCTTTGACTGTGTACCCCAGGTCTTTGTCAGGCAATAGTGTTGATTTACTGAGTAGGACTATGCACTATGCACTACTATGCATGCTTCGGGAGCAAAGCTCCTCCGTGTGTACCAACGATTTCATGGGTATACTTCATCCTGGGAGCAGTATTTCCACCCCGCAAAATGCTCCACGATATTTAACTGGTTAAACGAACTTGAAAACGCTCCCTCGTGTGTACTGACACATGCAAAATGAGCCTGGAGCATGCTCCGGGAGCAAAACCCCTCGTGTGTATCGGCCTTAAGGCCTACTTTGCACATTATACAAGTGTATACTTAATATAAATAAGGACAACTGAAGTAACAAGGTGGAATACCTAGATACAATCCATTTGTAACTATTGTACTTGTCAATGCAGGAGACCAGTTTTGGTGGTTCATCTTCGCAGGCAGCCTCCAAGGCAAGTATTAATTTTTTCAAACGGCTATAACCTTTTAATTTTTGTTTGCTCTGTCAGTACTGAACTGTCCGCCATTAATTTTTCCCTTCTTCACTGAAACTTTCCATACTGAAATACATTGTACTATTATATAGCTGTGTTGCAGTACAGCATACTGTTACATGTGGGTACAGTTGTACATGTGCATATGTTACAGCTCAAAATTATACTCAGGATAAAATTTTGCAGCCTAGGTTGTTTCCAAGTTAAAAAATTTTAATCAAAATTCAATTTTCACCCTTAACATATACACTGCACATTAAAGGTACATTTATGTTTTTCTCTGTGAAAGAAGGCATAAAATTTAAAAATGCTTAGAAGCAATCAGAAGGTATTTTGCTGAGGCATATCTGACTCAACCAAAAAAGCAAAATATTACAAGTCATGAATCCAATTTGTATAGGTAATAGCATGATTTGTAGTGATATTTGGCATAAATACCACGAGTGATATTTCAAAATTGTTATACGTAATTTCACGAGCCGCTAGGCGAGTGGAATTTGAGACAATTTTGAAATATCACGAGTGGTATTTATGCCAAATGTCACGTACAAATCCTGCTATTATTTGTTTATACTACTACCCGGGAAAGGTTTGTAATTTTCACATGTAGGTATTTCAAATTAAGCTGAAATACCACTGCTCTAAGCCAATCAAATTGCAGAAATTTGTCATGTAGTAGGATAAATTCTGTTATTCTCAGGCTTGCTAGTATTTAGGCCATCTGATTTTCTCATATTTTGAAATTTAGTCTCAATATAAAGTCTCTATTTGTAGCAACTGAAGATTGTAAATTTTTGACAATTTTTTTCTTTTAGAGTGATTTTACCTGAACCGTGAAATAGTTAGTAGAATACTATGCACTATTATGCTCTAATTCTATTGTCTTCTTTCATTTGACTCTCACTATTTTGCACTATTTGTTAGTATCTGTTTCACAGTTCAAGTAAAATCACTCTATCGTTGATTGATGTAGCCATGCAACATACATGTGTACACCCATTTGATGAAGTGTTAGTTTAAGCCTTTAATCTGATTTTAAAATCTTGGTCCTGGACTTGAACAGGAAGAACTGTCTCGCTCGCAGATTTTTAAACCAGGGCCTGGCCAAATTTTGGGTATACTATTCTTATTCTGCAATACAGTTAACATGCACCTGCGACTCCCACATTAGCCTAAACAGGTTCTTATATAAATGGTAATATTTAGCACTTGAATTTAGGCCATTGAATTAGGTTCTTAAATACAGTAGGTTCTTATTTTCTGAAGAAAAAATACATTGTACCTGAGAGTATTGGGGGTGCTTTGAACA
Organism: Porites evermanni; assembly: GCA_942486025.1. Classification (NCBI taxonomy): domain Eukaryota; kingdom Metazoa; phylum Cnidaria; class Anthozoa; order Scleractinia; family Poritidae; genus Porites; species Porites evermanni. The sequence goes on along the minus strand of CALNXI010002536.1, from coordinate 44,679 downwards.
GCTCATTCCTTACTAGGTAAACTCAGTGTGTATATCATTACAAATGCAGTTGAAGTATTAAGGCACCTATATCTCCAAAGAGTATCCTGGATGTTGACTTATCTTATGAATTATTTACCCAAGTGTACAGATTTTTTAAAATAGATTTTAGAAAGTAAGAACCTGTTTCAAATTTTAGGCTTAACAGGTGAAAATAACTCTTAGATAGAGGGGGCCTAATTCTGGCAAATTTTAGCCTAACATGTTCTTAAAAACCAGGTTCTTAGTCTTGGGTTCTCACTGGACCCCTATTCCATTAAAAAGCTAAAGTGATTACATTGATTTACATGCATAGCGTGAGCCAGCCCGTCCTTCCAGTTTCCAAGATGATGATGACCTACCGTTACCTGAAAGCTTTCTTGCTGAAATGTTTAAGGAGAAGAGCTTTGAAGATAAGGAAAATGGTAAGTTTATAGGTACATGTGTAACCGGAACAATGCCTTGCTGAATACTCCAAACCACAGATCACCGGCTGTTTTGAGAGAGACACAGGGGAGCGGGGGGGCTAACCAATAAGGCAATACCGTAAGAAAAATTGGCAAATTCTAAAATACTCTGTTAAAAATGGACGAAATACTGATACAGCATTTAAGATCAGTCAGGCTTACTGTAAGTTGTATCCATCTCATGATCTGGCATGTTTAATTATCTGAGATCAAGCATGTACCAGCAGAAGAAATCAACCTCAGTCATTGCAAGATAGCGTGAGCTGAGAAGACCTCAAATTGCAAAGCCCAGTCACTGGATACAACAAAAAACAATTTCATTGTAGATTAACTGTCAGAAATTGTGTAATCAATTACCATTAGGTCAAGAGACGTAAGAAAATTAACTTTTTTGTACCAGTATACATGTACCTTTCTGTGTTATTGTGTCGCCTAAATATTCTATTGACCTGTATGAGCCTGGGGGTATTAGAGGAGAGCAAAAGGGAAATGCAATACCACATGTTTTAACATGTGTATTTGAAAATATGAAGTTTCTGAAATACCACTTGATAAAAACTGAAAACTGTGAACTTCAATGTCCCTCTCTTCAGGGTGCCAAAAATAAAAATTCAGAAAGAATGAAATTAATTATTGCAAAAGGCTGAAAACTACATGTAATTGCATTTTCTGCCTTCTGCTGAAGAAATTTCCTTGGAATGGCACATCTGATAGGATTCTATTGACTGACACAAAATTAATATTAATTTTAAAAGTCTTACTGCTTGTCTAGAGTCTCTCATACTAAAATATAAGCTGCGACTCAATGAGTCATAACTGGCAAGTTGCTGATATAGTGACAGATTGGCCTTTAAAAAAAAGCAAATTTAGCAGATACATGTAAGCTGCTTTATAATAAGCCATTTCTGAGTTGCCCCAATGCATTCTTTCAAAGCGAGGCTAAGTGTGAAGCCACTGATATGAAAATGATCTTTTTTATTCTCATGCAAATAAAACTGATCTTCACAAGAAAGGTTAAATTGTACTTACAGTAGCCCACTATGAGAGTGAGAACTTCTGCAACTCAGAAATGGCCTTTGTGGGTTTGTGGTGCATGTTCAAGGCTGTGCACCAAGAAAAATTGAAGGGAGTCTTGTATTCTGAACCCCTGTGAAATCCAGGGTGCCCAGCACATGATGTCTATGAGAAAACTTAAATTTTCTAGTCACTTGCTGGGTCAGCTAAAGTTAGGTGCCAGGGGCCATTGGGCACTGCTAGAGCTTAGCCTTGATGTCGCCCGTTATTATTTTATTTTTATGTATTTCACATTTGTTTTCAGTAAAAAAGAAGCTGATTAGAGAGTTTCCAGGTGTTGATGAAGTTGTTATTGAGGTTGCACTTCGTACTGTAAGTTAACAACTGTTAATCTGTCAAACAAATAGCAGTTTGACACTGTTGTTATGTACTGTTATATGATAAGCACTCGAGGCGCAATAAATTCTTTCAGAATTGGTTATTATATAAAGATTATATGCAGACAAGGAAAATTGGCTGGTACATGTATTTTAATATCACTTGGGTCACCAGCTTTTGAATGTTCCAATGATGCAATTTTGCCACAAAGTACATGTACCACATTTAAATGCTTCTCGCTTTGAACAGTCAAAACGCAAGTTGTTGAGAATCTCACAGTTCTTGATTTACAAAAAAGCACATCAAATACATGTATACTTTACCTGTATTATGAGATAAAAAACAAACATGCCCTTCATGTAACAGGTCTTATAGTTGTAGCCTGTGAATATAGCTATCTCTACGTTCCTAGTAGCAAAGAGCGTTCTCTTTTGTATTCTAATTCTGATTCTTTTGATATTTCAGGCCAAACATGATGAAAGCAAAGCCAGGGAAATAGTGAAGAAGTTGAAAGGTAATTCTTCACCATCAGAGTCCTCTGTGGAGGCATCTAGTGTGGGGTTTACTCTTCAACAGAACTTCACATGGTCTCTTCAGTTTCCTAGTTAATAAAATAATAATTCTTTTTCTTTTTTTTACATAAAAAATGTGCTTTAATCTGGTTGGCCTAGAGCAATGCAGTATGCAAAATCAAGGAAATAGAAATGATAATATCTTATAGAATGGAGCACTGAGCTTGCCCAATAAACAATAGATATATGTACGCATTAAAGGGGCTGTGTCACGGATGTCCGGTTCATTTTTTTTAATTTTGTAAATTACTCGCCCTCAATCTGTATGGAACTTAAAGTAAGCAAAGAAATTAAAAGTAAATGAAAAAATCAGAGACCCGAGAGAAACAAATACATGTACATGTATGTCTCCTGAGCATTATTTTTGAAGTTGCAAGCAGTAGGGATCAACTTTGAAAAACTGTTAGGCTGAACAGTTTTCAAAAACTCTTATTTCAATCCGTTTCAATCTTCTTCAGTTTTGCCCATCCGTGGCATCTGTTATATTTTAACCTTCCTTTAAAGTTTTAAGTGGTTATTTTTGTGTTTCTCTAATTTAACGGGCATTTTGTAATTTCCTAATTTGACTGAATTTCGTGACACAGCTCCTTTAAGAACCAATGAGGTGCCACAATCTTTATGAGCCACTTTGAGGTGATGCATGGGGACGAATTTTGATGCAGTAAATTTTTTTCACATTATTTAAGGGTAATCATACGACTTTTCTCATCCAATTTGGAATTTTATTTGCATTTGTGTGATATATTTCAAAAAGCTGTAACTGCATTTGCCCTACCAGCTCAACATTTTTGATACATGTACATCTTGAAAAACACATCTGTGAAGAAAATTTCAAATTAAACTGAAAGTTGTATGATTACCCATACAATATTAAGAATGGCCAGTGTTTTTTTTATCTAGGCTGGGTTTTTGTCCTGTCCTCCTTGTAAAACGGATGGTGATGCTCATTGTCTCCATTAGGATTTAAAGTAATATACATTGTAAATTTTGGCACATGTATCACCTAGGTGTGGGATGTTCAGGGCAGAACACCCATAGTATTATTATTATTTTTTTATGCACACAAGTATCAGTTAGGATTGTGTGTGAAAAAAAATAAAAATGCAAGCATACTGGTGACACCTGAAATACGTAGAAAGAAGAAATCATTCAATTACATGTATGACGTCCTTATCACAAGTGAAACCACAATAGCTCTTATTTAGCTGTTTTTTAACCCTTTATGCCCTAATAGTGATCAGCGTCAAATTTCTCCTTGTAATATCAATGCTTTGTAAAACAAAGTGGTCATGAGAATTACGGACATGATCACGCAAGATGAATTTGCTTTATATTTTATCAATTTCTCCCCACTACTTCTGTAGGAAATGAATAGAGGCAACAAAGGAGAGTTCAAATTTTGATGTTAGGGTTTCAAGGGTTAGAGAATGGTCTCCTTTAGGGGTCAAGTCAAGCCCGAGCTCTGCCCAGGGGCTCAATTTCGATTTTCTGATGAACAGAATGGAAGTCCTTCCTCTGTGTTCTTCAAAAACCATAGCCTGTGAATAGGTTCACTTGTGGGAATTGGGGAAAATTTTGGTGGTCCTGAACGGGCGCGAGCGCGCCGGGATGGGCAGCTCGCCCTTCCACAACCTCGCACAATCTAACCCGGTCGCAGGTTACCAAAAAAAACCCTGTTTTGAACGATGGTGGTTGTCGGTGGTTTTATGTATAAAACTACATTTATAATAGCATTTCTAATAGTTACTATTCATTCATACTGTTTATTTTGTTAGGTGACGAAGACAGCAAAAAGGGCCCTGCAAAGTGAGTACAAAACTTTATACTAATAATTAAGTGATATTTTTTAAACTAGCATCATCGACTTTAATTTTTTGGAAAAATAATTGTTGGTACCACAAGTGAAGACTGCTAATATTCAGCCTTCACACTCCAGGTCCAAAACGACATCCAGCTGTTCAAGACGCTAAATAGCATTATTGTACATCAATAATCAATCAATCAATAATCTTTATTTATACACGATAAGTATTAAAGCGACGCTTCGCTTGTGGGGTCGTGTCTAAATAATTAAATAAGATAACTAATGAATTAGAAAATAAATAGGATATACACCANGCCTGTGAATAGGTTCACTTGTGGGAATTGGGGAAAATTTTGGTGGTCCTGAACGGGCGCGAGCGCGCCGGGATGGGCAGCTCGCCCTTCCACAACCTCGCACAATCTAACCCGGTCGCAGGTTACCAAAAAAAACCCTGTTTTGAACGATGGTGGTTGTCGGTGGTTTTATGTATAAAACTACATTTATAATAGCATTTCTAATAGTTACTATTCATTCATACTGTTTATTTTGTTAGGTGACGAAGACAGCAAAAAGGGCCCTGCAAAGTGAGTACAAAACTTTATACTAATAATTAAGTGATATTTTTTAAACTAGCATCATCGACTTTAATTTTTTGGAAAAATAATTGTTGGTACCACAAGTGAAGACTGCTAATATTCAGCCTTCACACTCCAGGTCCAAAACGACATCCAGCTGTTCAAGACGCTAAATAGCATTATTGTACATCAATAATCAATCAATCAATAATCTTTATTTATACACGATAAGTATTAAAGCGACGCTTCGCTTGTGGGGTCGTGTCTAAATAATTAAATAAGATAACTAATGAATTAGTAATGGTAACAGGACTGAGTGGAGTCCAATTCGGTCTGTAATCATACGAGTGATTAACAAAATCGGACGACCGCGTAGCGGGAGTCCGATTTGTTTCATCACGAGTATGATTACAGATCGAATTGGACGACACGAAGTTCTGTTACCAATCAATCATAACTTTAACAAAATTTGTGATATATAGGGCTCTTTTTTAAAATCAAGACACAAGAAATTCCAAGATTTTTTCGCTAGCAATGAAAAAAAAGCCATTTAAGCGCGCGCGTGATGGCGCGTACTGTCCAATTACTTAGGCATGACGCGTACTGTCCTATTAAACTGTCCTATTAAGGCTGAAATCAGGGCAGTTGAGAACCAATCAGATTTGAGAATTTTGTTATAGTTATGATTATACTTAAAATCTTCCTCTCTTCTTCACATGAGTGTATACCCTGTTTAAAACTCATAAGCCTGAAGACCACATCCTGCTCAGTGTACCTGAATTAACATATAACACATGGATTTCTAGACTTTACCGTCACTTATCTTAGCAAAGGCTTTTCTCGTACCAAGCTGAAATCAGGCTCTACTTTCATTCCCCTTGGTAAATAGATTTCCGGTGGGAAATGCGAATCGAAAAGTCTTGCATTTAGTAGAGTGTATACCTGAATTACGAGTGTTTGCGAATCGATTAAATTTTTTTGCATCACTTGCATGTGCATTCACTAGCCTTCGAAAAGACCGAAAACAGCCGTCTCTCCCTGCACCTCGCCGTGACATCAAAGGGACCTTCAACTCAACACCAGGTCCTTCCAGACCACATACATTGTACCATGTATATCAGTTGGAAGAACAAAAGCATTCCCAGAATGTGGACAGACGTTACGAAAAATCCCGCCACAGTCAAGTCCCTTTTAATATAGTGGACGCTGTACGGACCTGGAGTCACGCCGCTCCACTCATGTGTCGAACCTAACTAATGAATTCAGTACGGTAAGAGAGTGGCGATCTGAATCAATTTGGTACGGCAGGTTTAGTTTGGTGCGGCCTTTTGTCGAACTTAACTTAGGCTCGACCTCGACACACGGTGCGCCGTCTGAATCACATTTCGCGCCAGTGTCGCTCCAAAGTCAATCGTATTCAGTTAGATCCGGCAGATGAAAAGTACGACGTCTGAACCAGGCCTTAGTGTCCTCATTAGCAACAGTCCGTAGTAGGGGGAGTTTATTTCAATCAAACGTCCGCAGTTTATTTTTGCCTGGCATTTACCTGCTGTCCGTATTATCGGGGTGCCCGTTATAGCGAGGTGTCCGCAACGTGACGTATACACTTAGGAAGTGCTGCTGACCACTTCACCAAGAATACGTCTGGGGCTCGCCCTCGCTCGCCCGCAATTATTTTTTTTTTTTCGTAATTTTCTCCGTCTCTGATTGGCTCAAATGTCTTTGCTAATTCTTCATAACCAGCTAGCATTGACCAAATTTGGAAGGCGTTTGCGATATCCAATAAAAATGACGTCAATAGTACAAGAGTACAAGTCAATAGTACAAGTCTCTGAGTACAAGGTATGGACAGCAAAAGGATCCAGCGGTACATGTACCGTGCAGTCGATTTTCTCTTTGGATTAAATCCGTTTTCGTTTGTTACCATTCTGGCCGCGGTTGTTCAAACGTTGGATAGCGGTATCCACCCGGATAAAAATCTATCCACTGGATAATTAACAATTATTCTATAGAGACTCCGTTTTGACCTTTAAATGTCAGAACGATCTTGTGCCTCAATACTTAAAGTTTACCAAGCGCTCAAATATACATACTCGTAACACTCGTCCACGGAACTCTTTGCAGATTCCGCTATACAGAACGGCCATAGGCCAGCGCACATTTTCCTACAGAGGGGCCTACATATGGAATAACTTGCATAATGAACTTAGGCAAAGTGCCTCATTGGCATCTTTCAAGCGCGCCCTGAAAGACACACTATTGAGGCAGACATTTCCTTCATAAGCTTTAGATTTTAGTAGAATACCATCATAAATTGTGATTTCGAGTTTTTATTGTCATTTTTGCTTTTATAAATTGGAAATAGTTTGTAAATAGTTTCTGAAAAACCTCACGAGGATGTTACTATTAAAGTTATTATTATAGCGCAGTTGGTTTCCCTAATACTTATTCACTGGATAGTGATTTATCCGATGGATACCGCTATCCAACGTTTGAACAACCGGGGCCTGTAGATTAAGCATGTGACATCGCTTGGTGCATTGTATAGGCCTTGTGATTCGTCTTATTTTCTTCCGCAATTTCCTTGGTATGTTCAGTTTGATTTCACCTTTCCCTCGTTGTAAAAGGAAACAAGCAGGAAGGTGTCGATATTTTAGTTGTCATGTTTATGGTGTGGTGCCCTGTGCCGTTTCCTCTTTGCAACTTACACTGCATTTACCAGAATCAAGTTTCTTCAGCCTCTGTCGAATATATTTCATGGACAGGTGAGATTTAACTTTAATTAAAATTGTTTTTTACAGGCATACAAAGTAGCAAGTTAACGACATCTCGAGAAATGTAGTTGTCTCTTTAATAGGCCCTGTTTTTTGTTTTCTGATCAGTTACATTCGGTTAGTGAGGTTGTGTTCTGTTCAGGAAAAATACCTGTACATTTGTTTGGTAAATCACCTTCAATCAGCTCCAGCTCAAAACTTGGACTGGAGTAGCCTCATGTAGCCTGCGAACCGCCGCTTCTCTCCCTCTGGTCCTCTGGCGGGCGCCGAAAAAACCGGATGCTCTCGCAGGCTAGGACCGGAGTAAAACAGTAGAAAACCAACCTGCTCACTGCTTTTTGCGACACAAGCGAACCTTGTAGTATTGCTGATGTTTTGAACTCGGAAACATTACGATTACAGGATCTCTTTCCTTTGTACCAATCTTTAACATTTTCGCAGTCGCGTGATAAATAAGAAACTCGGTCAGGATCACGCAGGAACGTATGGCCCAGGCGTGATATGATATATCATGTGATACCTGACGTCGCGTGATAGTTGCTGTCATTTGTGTGAGAAGCTTATGCTCTCAATTATTACTGTGCCTTATAGCCCCCTAGTGGCTCATTCAGGTCTCTTAATACTGGTGTGTACACAAAAGGTTTTTCCTTGCGTTCACTCTGAACGAAAAAGAGACAACCAGCTACTGTTTGTATAAAATATTGTGTGATGTCGATGAGTTGTTTTGCCCCGCTTACCCCAGTCCATGAGTTACGCAACATCTCTGGGAATCAAATTTCGACGATCCCTGTTCAAACGTTTTCATGCAGAGGTGAGATTCTATCTTTAGTCGTAATTGATTAAGCAATGGCCGAAAAAAATAGCATAGACCATAAACTATTACACAATTGAATTCTGTGTTAAAGAAATAAGCCTAGTTAAAATTTTAGCAGCGATGTTTTGTGACTGAGAATGATTGCTTAAACTCTTTCCCTGAGAATACAAATGCTTACCCTTTTACTGTTTAGTCCTATTTTTGTTGTATCGTAAACAGGTTATACCGGCCAACGTTTTCACAATAGACCTATTCGGCTAACTCAATGTTGTACCCAATTCAAACCCTTTGGGAATAAAACTTTTTGTTTCAGGAATTTCCATACATTTAAATGAGAATGTCACATTATAATGCAAATACAATACACAAAGAATCTTAACCCCGGGAGATTTGAATTGGATACAACATTGAGTTAGCCGAATAGATCTATTAGGTGTATGCAACATTAGACTACGAGTAGTCCCCCATTTTTCCTCAGGGATAGTAGAGCAAGCGAAACGCGAACGCGCGCGAAAATCGCCCCACGCGAGAAAAGGCGACACGCGGCGGGGAGAGAGAAAAATTTTTCTCTCTCCCCGCCGCGTGTCGCCTTTTCTCGCGTGGGGCGATTTTCACGCCCGCTCGCGTTTCGCTCGCTCTACTATCCCTGAGGAAAAATGGGAGACTACTCGTAGTCTAATGCAACATAGGAGAATTGTGCGAGGGAGCAATTTTTTGTAAGGTCTTTTAGAGTAAGAGGGCGTTGCGGGACTTCTTCCTCATTACTGATCGGCAAGCCAACTCAAGAGTTTGGTTTCAATAATCGATGATGTTAAAAAGGCAAGGCGAGAATAGGCTTCAAAATACTATTCATTGCATTATCACGCGCGGTTTTTACGCACTCACGTGTATCTATTGGCCGGATTTGCAACAAGTCTAAAGCCGGTTAAAAAATACGGGTCAATTAAAATAATAGCCTGTAATTGGTCTCCTTGCCTTTATTCCATATTCGTCTTATGTCTTCCATTGTTTGCGTATCAGTTTTAACGCCATTTCGTCAAGTGATCAGTACTCGAAGGAAATAAAATCGACCATATGGCGCAAAAATCAGTTGCTTTTACTTGGCTCAGGAACTTGACCGGCTTAATGGTGATGATGATCATAATAATAATAATAATAATAATAATAATAATAGTAATAATAATAATAATGATAATAGTAATAATGGGTTCAGTGTCAAAGAAGCTGGCAGGCCACTTGGAGCAACTAGGAATTAAAAACCGAACAACAACGATGCAAAAGTCGGCACTCCTCGGATCGGCACATATCCTCAGAAAGGTGCTGGAAGTCTGAGGTCTCGGGATGAGACTTGACTGGATATTTCTCCCCAGGGAAAATCCCTGTGCTAGATTTTACGTAATAATAATAATAATAATGATCGTGCATTCAACCTTTTTGCAGCATAAACTGAATTACAAGGCGAGTCATTAACTACATACAAATACTTCGGAATTATGACACGTAAATATAACTGTTAATATTAAGACATATCACATTTCGGTATTTTAAACGTGATTCTGGTATTTGATGGTTCAAAAATTTCCAAATCTGTTAGTTCTTGAGGAGGCAGGCACAGAAACAGTTTCTCCTGTTCTAAGGGCATACGGTCTTGTCTGTGCAACTCGCGGCACTAAGTTTCGTAGCAGGTCGGAAGAAGAGTAACTTCGCTTGAGAAATGTTATGCACGCATCCTCCCTCCTCTGGAGCAGCAGAACTGAGCCTGATTTCTTGAGCGCGTCCTCGTAGTTCCGAGAAGGAAAAATAATTTTTAGCGCCCTCTTTTGTTTTGATTCAATTTGATCGCTTAAGTATTGCGTGAGGTCAGCCCAAGCGGGACTCGCATACTCTAACAATAGACAAGAATAAGCTGCCTATCAGTTAGTATGATGATGATGATAATAATAATAATAATAATAATAATAATAATAATAATAATAATAATAATAATAATAATAATAATAATAATAATATTATTATTAATATTAATAATCGACTTTGTTGAGTTGAAAAGCAATAAGAATAGTAAATCATCGACTCGGATGTGGCATGTCCTTTTGATACCCGAATTACAGAAAGAGAACGAGAGAAGATTGACCACTACCAGGACTTAAAAGTGGAAATACAAAAAGCTGTGGAACTGCAAAAGCGTATCTGTTGTTCTAGTTGTAATTGGGGCACTTGGGGCGGTGACCGAAAACTTGATGATGTGGGTTACTAAGATAGGAACACGTGCGATCCTGAACTTACTCCAGAAAGCCTACTTGTTGGGAACAGCAAAGATCTTAAGGAGGACTCTAGACACCTAAGGCTATAGGATATAGCTTGACGGAGCTAGGGATACGTGACCACCGATACAATAAGTGGTGTGAGATATGAACATTAATAATAATAATGATAATGATTACGAGCCTGATTACCCTTAATTATACGACACGAAGTCCTATTGTCAATTGCGAGAATCCCAGGACTGGAATATTTATTAAAGTACAAAGTTCAAATCACATCAGCTTACAGCTTCGAAAGCAAAAACATGGATTACAACTTATCGGGTTATGGAGCTCAAACTGCATGAACGTTTTAAAATACTTATTTAATTTTAACCAAATTGAAGGTGTCTAGATACCAGATTGTTTTAATTGTTTTTTTAAGCTTAAGTTCAATACAATATACAGTAACAGAGAGAGAGAAAAAGAAAAGAAGGGTAGCATGGTACAAGAAAAGATACAATTCGTACAGAGGATATTACAATTCTTCGTTTGCAACCACGTGACAAGGCGACCATGTTGGGGGTCAATACAATAGAATTTTTCTCGAAGAATTTGTATAGGTAATAGCATGATTTGCAGTGATGTTTGGCATAAATACCACGGGTGATATTTGGAAATTGTTATACGTAATTTCACGAGGCGTCAGGCGAGTGAAATTTGAGACAATTTTGAAATGTCGCGAATGGTATTAATTGTTTATACTACTACCCTTACAAGGTTTGTAATTTTCACATGTAGGTATTTCAAATTAAGCTGTAATACCACTGCTCTAAGCCAATCAAATTGCAGAAATTTCTCATGTAGTAGTATAAACATGAAAATACAGTTTAGTTCCCAGAGGAGAGAAATGTTTTTCTTCTTGACCAACATGGCCGCCCTGACTTCACGTGTAAACCAGCAATACTAATCTAACTTAAAAACTGATAAAAATCAACTGAACATGCGAGAAGATATCTCAATTGAAGGTTTAGTAAGCTTTTCACTTGCTTAAAAAGTAAAGCAATAGTTTGTAAAGTATACACGTGTTCCTAAATGCCAAACTTGTTTCCAGTACCCTAGTAACCTCACGGTTAATGCGCATGTATCGCGCATATACCGTATACTTTGCACCGGTTTCTGACCGGCAGCATGAATGTGTTTAATATATTTCCCAAAAAATTAAAGAATTTATACACGACTTTTCAAGGTACCAAGCTTTAAATGTCCACGTGTAGAAATAAAGATTGGTTGATTGATTGACTCAGGGGTAAGTCGAGATTTTCTTTTGTGCACATAGGAAAAAACAAGAACAACCGGCCAAAGCCAAAACCCAAGCTGCGCAACCCTCGAAGCCCAGGTCGTCTACTGAAGATCTTAGTAAAGCTAAAGGCAAGTCTACTGCTAAAGCGAAATCCGCCAGTCAAGAATCTTTAGATAAGGCCAAGGCCAAGGCCACTTATGTGCCGAAGTCCACCAGTCCAGCAGTTACTGTTGTTGCCATACCGCAGCCTCCTAAGTCACCATCCCCTGCTGCTCCATCCATGTCCTTAGCAGGCCTGATCAGTGATTCCAGCACAGGTGGTGGTTCAAAGTCCATTTCGGAGATGACTGGTCGCTCTGGAAAGAAGCCATTAGACACGCAATCGAAGCAATCACCACAGTAAGTGTGTTTTTAAACCTGTATCAAGCTGACACCTTCTTGAAACACGCAACTGCCCGGATAATAACCAAAAACAGGCTTGTGTGAAGGAAAGAAAGAAAACCTAGGGACCATTGTCTCCGACTAATAGGAAGAGTACGCTTAATCCAGATTTTACTGCAATTTTTTTTCATGTTGCTCGTGTACTCTTCGGTAAATCACACAGATTCGACCCTGGTTATCATGACTAAATAATTATCTTTCTTAACTAAACATGACCGCGCGTATCCACAGGTTAAAAACAGGTAAAATGGAACCAGTTTCAGTATACATACAGATTAGAACTGGACCAGAAGGAAGAATTCTGAAAAAAAATATTTTTGTTAGTCTTCCTTCTCTCTGGTGCCTTCATGCTGTGGATTCACTGTTTTCTGGAAACAACTTTTTTGTCTCTGTTTAACTTTTTTTTCATCTCTTAGGAAGAAGATGTACGTTGGAAGTGGCAAAGCCTACAAGTCTGTTTTGCTGTGTGCCCCCAATGGACCAAACCCAGCTAATGCAAACGGGCCAAATGCACTGTTACTTTTGTAAGTAACTACATACTAAGGACGCGTTTCTTTGAGGGATTGTTTGCATGTAATCCAAACACGGTTTTTGCGTTCTAAATCTAAATGTCTGATCTACAAAGGGCAGTACAGCCCATCTTCAGCAGATCTTCAGCGTTTCTTCACTTAAAAACAAAAATGGATTTTTAATCGAAAGAATCATGATTCATTGTTTTTATTGTTCGCCGTTTCAATAACAGGGAATAGGGAAAACAGTGGATGAATCGATACTGCAAATTAATCTGAATCCGGACCCTTGGGATTTCTGATTTCCAGCCGGGCGTCAGCACTTTTTGGTTGGCGGATATTCGAAAAAGGGTCTTCCGGCAAGCTGGTTTCCCATGATAATATTAGCGTGAAAATATGCTATTAAAAGGCATATGGATAATGATAATGTTGATATGATGATGATGACGATTTTTCCATTCCAAGATTGCTCCCCACCTTCTCTACCTTGGGTGCCACAGGCTTTTCATGCGCGGTTTCCGGTTTCGGTTAAGTATTAAAAAGTGAGCCACGCGAAAAGTTTTTTCGAAAAGTTTTTTCTCGCGGCTTCGCCACTCGTGTCTGCGGCCGACGAAGCTCCTCATCACACGCGAGAAAAAACCTCTGTTACCCAGGGTACACCTTCCCATAAGTGGCCACTTTCCCACAGCTCTCCCTTCGTTGGCCGTTGTGTAGACTTAGGTACAAGTCGAGCTCAAATGTTTTCACGAGCGCCAAGCGCGAGCGGTAGATTTTTTGTTTTGTGCGGCAAAAGCGAGCGAGAGAGCGAGAGCTCGACTTGTTTCCCCTGCAAGAAATCGTATCAAGTGACGTCATTTTGGCGCGAACTATTTGCGTCCCTGTCGCGTGTGTCGTCGCGAGCTGTCAAAGTATGTCAAAAGAAACAAATAACGGAAACAAAATTCCGGTAAGAGAAAGAAAATAAAGTAAATAAAAGGGAATGTTCAATACAAAAAAGGGTAATGAAAAAAAGTGCCGTCTTGCCATATTTGTGAGTTCAGTCTCTAGACGTTTCGGGCCTGGCCCTTCATCATTGGAGTTCAAGTACGTAAGAATCGTTGCAGGTTAGCATGCGCCATGAAAGAAAGCATAAAAAATAAAAACTTTGTAGTGCGGCCGCTCAAGACAAAACAAGTCGGTAATGTATTTTCGCTGCATTGCTGCCAGGAAAATCCGGCCTTGGTAAAGTACTAGTAACGGTTTGACTGCAATTCTTTTTTTTTTCCTTCAGGCCTGAGTGGGTACAGCCTGAGGGACCTCAGCGCCAAAACCGCAAGGGCCCGCTACGAGGTAACAGGCAGGGACCAGCCAGGCGAACTTTGAATTGCGGTACGTAAAAAACGTGTCGTTCAATTGATGTGAAATTTAATGTTTGTATAGACTTTTTTCTGTCATACTTATGTAGCCTGTGTCGATTAAAGAATTTAACGGGCTGTCCAGACAGCTTGGTGCCCGGGAACCAATGCTGCTACCGTCACAAAATGATGTTGTGTTCACACCTGGGGTACCCGCTAAGTAACTGTGTACATAGTCTCTCGGGCACCGGCTAGCGTGGGTTCTTGTAAAAAGGGGGCGTTCACATTAGTGCTCAGTGAGTACCGTACGCGGGAATTGTACCTGGGCACCAAGCGCTTTCCAAAAGTCAGAACTGACCGGCCTGACCGTGGCCGGACCGGTCATTTTGAAAATGAAATAGGCTTTTCCCAAGAGTTTTTGGTAAAAAACCAT
>CALNXI010002536.1:0-25000 GCA_942486025.1 Porites evermanni | reverse complement strand
GAGTTTTCTCGCTTGAATCATTTATTAGGTTATTCATTATCAATAATATCATTAATTGACTGATTGATTTTTTTTTTTCACAAGGATAAGTCAGCGAAAATCCATTGACAACGTTGGTTTGAAAAAGCGCCTTTCAAAAAACCAGTAAGGGTGATAAGTTTGAGGGTGATTTGTTATAACTGACGAAGAAATTGCTCCGCAACGTCACGACATTTTACAGACGTTTGTTTTCGGGTATATAGAGCATGTGATGGGCGGGTCGCAAGTTTGTGCCCCACCGAATGAATGCACCCATTACAATTTTGCGACTTTGCTCGTTTCATATCTCTATGACCGACCGGTCGTTATGCTATGAACTCAGACAGGTCAAATGTTTTTATTTGTCTTTTCACCTATAGCTGTAGGACCCATAGAAGGAAACGCGAGCCGACTTTCATCTAAGGAAGTAAGCATACTGACGTCATGGCCTTCTTTTCTAAGGTGCGACAGCGACTGAATCCCAACATTTTAATTAACAAACTGTACGGTTTTCTCAATTGCAAAGACAAAAAGTAACTAATAAAACTGTTCGATTTTTAGGGCGACCATGTGTGGCTTTCTGTGAAAAGTACCGGAGGCTTTCATATTCCTATTGGCGCAGTGGTTAAATCAGTCGATGGACTTGGAATGCTGCTGACCGATGATGAAGGACAGGTATGACTAACCCGTCTAGAGTTCACACGATATACCCATCACAGACACACGAGCTCAAGAGCGTAGTACTCACCCGGGAGCACATTAATGTATCTAAAAATAGAATGGTCCGTGAAAACTCAATGATTTAGGCCCAGTCAATGGGAATTGTTTGCACGTTTGGGTTATGCGCGGGCTCCTGTGATACACTTTGTGTTACTCTAGCGGGGGAAAGATTGAAAATGACTGGAAACTGCGTAATGTGGGTCCCTGATTTTTGTGAGCAAATTTTAAAGTTTTAAGGCCTAGTTGAGGGAGCTATCTCTTGAGTACACTTTCCAGCAGTTGAGCTTCACTCAAACAGTTGCGATTAAGACGAGTAAATGAGAAAAATTAGTACTAGAATATATTTTTCAAAAGATGCCTTTCGGCAGAGACCAATTAAGAAAGAATTAATCTACCCTCACACTTTTCTTTGGAATAGAGTGAAAATAAAGTTAGCGTTCTAACATAGAAGAGCTTGTGAGTAATTAATAATGTGAGCCCTATCCATGGATCTTTCAGGAACACTTTCTCAGCGGATCATCGCTCAGTGATGATGTTCATTCGATGCATCCCAGCTGTATTTCAGGGGTTGACGATATGATTCAGCTCGGTGAACTCACAGAAGCCGGGATACTCAGAAATCTGTTCATCCGATATTATCGCCACAAAATTTACGTAAGTTTGACACTCCACCGAATTCGAGGAAGACAGCTAAGATAATCAACTGAATGATCTAACAGCAGCAAACATACAAAGAAAATTTGAAGTTTAAATACCAACCATTTCTTAACGGCAAGTTGTCTAAGACGCTGGGACAACCACTCCCTACAGTGTAAATGGTCCCTGACGTTGTTCAGTCACTACTCGACACTCTATGAGGCGGACACAGCACCTCACTAAGATGGACACGCTTCCCAAAAGTCAAAACTTGTCTGCCATACCGAGTTTTAGTCCGTGATTAAAACGGGCTTTTACGAAACAATTTTTTGCTGAAAATTCTCTCGCCGCCGTGCATGATTAAGAAAAGACTGGCGTAGAAGGACGTCAGTGCCGATTACAGCAAGTACGACGGGGTTAACAAAGACAACGCAGCGTCAAAAGGGAAAGCGAATAGGCCCCCTCTATACAAGAACCTGTTTCGTCTAGGATTTGAAACAAGTTCTTAGTTTTTAAAACCTAAGAAAAAAAATATGTACACCGGGCAAATAAGATAAGAAGATAAGTCAACATTCAGGATCAACATAATATGTGTCTAATCAAACCAACTTCAATGTAATGTTATACAGATTTTATATAAGGAATAAGTTGAATACCATGCACTTAATACTCTTAGCTACAATGTATTTTTCTTCAGAAAATAAATAAGAACCTATAATTTGTCATTTATGTAAGAACCTCAGTTTAGGCTAACTTGGGGAAATGCGGGGTTTTTACCGTACATGTACTTCTTGACATGACTGTATTTGCTTCCTACTCTTCTCTAGACTCATATCGGGAAGGTGTTGGTAGCCGTTAATCCCTACCATCTTTATCCGATCTATGGAGCAGAACACATAAACCTTTATAATCAAGAAACCGATGTTACCAACCTACCACCCCACATATTCTCTACCGCACACCATGCCTTCATTTCCATGAAAAGACGACTCCAAAACCAGAGTATTATAATCAGGTACGATATAATAACTATACACCAATCACCATTAGTAATCTGGGATAATACGCTGTACTATCAGTAATCCGTTTCTCCCAGTTTCCCTTGCAATTGATAGACCGCACTGTAGTCATTCCGGTACTACAACCCTGCATGGTCGAAACATCTTGGGACACTTGAGGAAATTAAGCGCGAAGACGAAATTTGCAAAATTAACTCGTATTCTACTTAAACCGGCTTATAAAAGCTTGGGAATTCCAATTTATTTCTGCTGCCCACTGTCCCCCAAGCAATGTTGATTGCGTTGAGAAAGATTGTAATTCGTAATGTCAACACTGCAAAGGCGGGGAGGGGTAGAGAAAATGCATCATTTTTAAGAGCTGTTGCTTTCGTGTCCCAAGAGTTTTGATCTGAGGGCTATAGCCTGTTTTTCAATTGCTTTAAAGTTTTTTTTAAGTATCTACGGAAACTGGCGGAAATGCAACCAAGGGAAGGGGATACATGCATCAAGTCAACTGACCGAGTGTAACCAATTAGAAATGTTTATATATTGACTGATGTGGGGTACATATCACAAAAAACTGAGATCCAAAGATCAAATACACAAAAAAAGTGTTGAAGACTGACAAAAATAGATGAGAAACAAAGAAAAGTTCTTCTATCCCATAGGGGAAACGCTTTATACAAGATCTTTCTTCCAAAGATTTACTGAAAGTTGCCTACGGAAAAGCAACAAGCTGAGCAAAGAACACAAAAATTTATTCTCTTCAATTGTACTCAGTATAACCTGCCTTTGTCCGAATGTTTAATACGGATTGAAGCTCCAATGAAAAACACGATAAGCATTTTTTGATTCATATGCATGGTGGCAACAATTTCACAGACGACCGATACTAGAAGTACTAAACGGACTTATTGAGGCCGAATGATGTTGAAAACATTTTGGAGATTTTTCCATTGTCTGTGGAAAATTTTTGACCTTGACTTTTTTTTTTTTCGCTTCCATAGCGGTGAAAGTGGTGCAGGCAAAACAGAATCCACCAAGTTAATTTTACGTTACTTAACAGTGGTCAGCGGACAACACACCACACTTGATCAACAAATTCTTGACGCAAATCCTATTTTGGAAGGTATGCAAGTCACGAGGTTTAAATTTTCACTCATAACATTATTTAACTGATCTTTTACGAGTTAACCAGACTGGAAATTAACCATGTCATATTCTTATAGAAGTTCTATATATTTATTTGTCAGCTTTTGGCAATGCAAAAACTGTACGAAATGACAATTCAAGCCGGTTTGGAAAGTACATCAACATCTACTTCAACAGACATGCGGTCATTGAAGGGGCTAGAATTGAGCAGTATCTCTTGGAGAAGTCCAGAATCGTATATCAGGTAGGTTTTTTATCAAAGCAAGAAAATAAACCTCTACTGAGGTGAATGAATGATGGATGGGATTTATCTTTTCAGTAAAGGTGGTAGAACTATTTTTCTTGTTTCTCCAGACGAGATAATGACACTAAAGACAGTTTGTCAGTTGTTCATTATAGGACTAAGGGATACCCAATCTAAGAACCTTACACTCTAAGTATGTACTTCCTTGCCTCTAGTGCAGCCCTTAGCAATGGCAATACCTCGTACATATTGACACTGACTTCGCAGGTGAAAAGAGTTTCCAAAAGGCGGGAGAAAGGCGTGTCTCAGTCACGGGTGACCATCCTTTTCTCCAATTAATGCGTATTTCGGTTTCTAAAAATAATATAAGCTCTAAGCCCATAGCCACCTACATATTTTTTTTTAAAGCACGAGAAACATTCATGAGTAGACATTGCTAATCATAAGCTTTCGCTTATTTTGCTTGACTTTTCAAGGTATAAGACGTTTCAAGGGAAATTTCCCTAGGCCTTTTGCATTGATGGTGCGTGAAAAACAAGGTGGGGGTGGGGGAGAATTTGCTCTATGGAGTAGACAAACCAATTTTAAAAGGTATGTGATTTCCTTCCTCCCGTTAGATGCCAGATGAGCGCAATTATCACATCTTTTACCGTCTGCTTGCCGGTTTGGACAAGGAGGAAAAGAACAGCCTCCACCTGACGGTGGCAGAAGATTATCACTACCTCTCCCAGGGGAACTGTTTTACATGTGACGGGATGGATGATGAAAAAGAATTTGCAAATATTCGAAGAGCAATGAAGGTAATCACATCTGAATATTATTGACATCATAAAAGAGAGTTAAATACAAACGACCCCCGTATCGGCGAAAGGGAGGAGAGATGGAAGGGCGTGGTCGCGTTGGTGCTGGTTTGAATCAATTTGGTATAGGAGATCATGTGCTCCAAAACCTTCAGCATTAAGCGCACAGGTAGATACGCAGTATGGGTTACTATTTTAGGGATGAAGGTGAAGAGGAAATCATTAAAAACCATATAGATGGTAGGGAAAGGGGCAAAACGAAAGAAACTTAATATGTTGTTTGACCATTTGGGTGATAACTCTGTGTGGCTCGGCCAAGCCACTCAAAGTAGAGACTAGGAGGGAGGATTTCTACTGTCGCGTAATTTTACGTGCGAAAATAATGAAGCAATGCATGAAAGGCCGCTCGTAAACGTAAAAGTCGAACCTCGATCGCTCAACTTTTACGTTTACGCGCGGCCTTTCATACATCGGCGCTAATTTATTTGCGAACGTAAATTTTACGCGCGTACGCTGCACGTAAAAATTACGCGACAGTGGAAATCCGCCCTTAGTCTCTACTTTAGTGACTTGGCCTAGCCTCAGTATTTAAGCGCGTAAAATGTACGTACGTACGCACTTAAAAATTACGGGACAGTGGAAATCCACCTTATCGGAGGAGTCAGTTATTTTGTTATTGAATGCATCCAGTGGTGATTTATATGTGTGTGTTTTTATATTCTCAGGTGTTAATGTTTTCCGAAAAAGACACTTGGATATTATTCACTCTGTTAGCAGCGGTTCTTCATCTTGGAAATTTGCGCTTTGAAGGTAAAACGCAAGAGAAAAAGGAGTAACAAAAAATTATTCATAAATGTGAACGGCTCTGACGCATTGCTTCTCTACAGCTAAAGATAAGCTTCTGCGCCGCACGTGTTTGCAGTTAGTTTATCTTACCAAAAAAGAAGAGCTCAATACAATTTAAAGACAATTTATGGTCAACGTACGTGGGATTTTTTTCCAATACGTCTCAGAATAATAAGCCAAGATGTTTCAACACCTCTCGGTGAAATTTTCTCCAGCTTCCTCGTAATTATCCATCAGAGGCTATAACAATAAGTCACTTAGCGTTCCAATTACGTCTCACTTTAAATTAAAAGAAGGCCAAAAGCAAGAACTGTTTTCTATGGCCTTTTCTGAGTTGTCGCTGTCACGTTCGTCTGAAATTTTTAAAAACAATTTTTTAAATCTGTCTTTTAATTATTTTTCGTGATGTACAGCTTTGATTCAAGACAACATGGAGGCTTGTGCAATTTTAAATGAGGACAGCGTTGACTCGGTGGCTCATCTCTTACAGGTAAGTAGTAGTGGATGCTCTATGTGGTCTCAAGACGGTGAAGGGAGCTATAGTATACATAATATACAGTACATACCCGGTTACAACACCTTGTCTTTTTTCCTACCTTTAATACGTAAAAACGTATTAGCTACATGACTCCAGGGTTATCATGCGCTCGGGCAGTGTACCATGCAGGGAGAACTATCCGATACCTTTTAGATCATACATCGATTAATAGCATACGTTTTTAGATAGATACAGCGCTTTCACAGTCAAATTGCTTCTACGCCTGTGTTCTTTATTCCTTGCTGCAAATTAAGGATATATAAGGGAGTTCGGGTAGCTGAATAGGCTGTTGACGAACTAAGAACTTGCTACCCTTATTAATTATCCAAATTATTTCTAAAAAACCGGCAATTTTATCGATTATAGATTCCCACGGAGGAATTCCACAAGGCGTTTACAAGTAAATCAACATATGCCTCTGGAGAACTTATCTACTCTCCTATTGGAGTGGAAAGCGCCAGGCATATTAGAGATGCGTTTGTAAAGGGAATTTATGGACGACTGTTCATCTGGATTGTAAGCAAGATCAACTCGTCTATAAGCGTAAAACATACAGTGAGTATTTTTTGTATCTTCTTGTCTAAGTAGCTACATGAGCACACAAACACACTGATCGAGGAGGCCCACAGTGTCTCAAAACCCGTGCCCACGATAAAAAAGCAATGTATGCCACACCCCTGGTCACTAATAGTAACAACAGATTTACTATCACCTTGAAAACATTATTAACCTATCGTGATCGGCGGGATTCGGGATTTCATAGGAAAATGGGGGCGAGATTCGGGATTGAAACTATGCACGGGATGTTGGATGCCAAAAATAACCATCAGGATTACTTGTTTGAGCACTGAACCGGGCGGGATTGAAGAACCAATCATGGATTGGGGACCCTCAGTCATCTCTCTCTTAGTGAGAATCATTGGGACTGATGCTGAGAGTTCGTCTCAAGCCGAGATGTCTAACTAAAAAGAGTGTGAACAAAAATGTATGAAAAAGGCGAGGATCAACTCCAGTAGGGAGATGTTCGTACTTTAGAGGTTATTGGCAGTGTATCAGGCAGTAATCCTGGAATCTGCTTCATCTATTTTATTTTTTATTTTAAGGCTGATTCAGAGCTCGAAGGTCGAGTATGTCTTGGTGTTCTCGATATTTTCGGTTTTGAAAACTTTGAAGTTAACAGGTGAGAAATTAATTTATTGCTTTATTGATTTATCAATTATCATTGGTTATGTAGATTGAACAACTGTTTTCCCAGTTTTGAACCAGTAGTGATGTGTTTATTTCTCGCCAGAAGCTTTATTTTCGTCGTCTTGTGTCTATGCAGTTTGATTTCGTACAAACCGCCAAATTAAGCTGTTTTATAAATCTATCTGTGACTATTACACGTCAAGCTTTGTAACGGCTTTTAATCCACTTCCACCCGAATCCGCCCGCTCTCATTCTGAAATTGAACCACACTGGCCAATTCACCACTTTTAACTGTCATCGACAACTTTGACGCTATTATCTTGAGCAGGGAAATAGTTCTTCTAAATCATACCTAAATTAAAAGATGAACAGAAACTAGAGTGACAAGCAAACCGCCTGGGGATAATGGGCTCAAACTATTAAGTTCTGTGGTAATTATAAGTTATAGTTACTTGATTAAAGACTTACGTTACAAACAGATACGTGCCTCCGCGCCTTCAGTGACGACTGGTTGTAGCCCAATCCATCTAACTAAACGTGGATTTCCATTGTCGTTTAATTTTGACCTGAGTACGCACGTAAATAAAATAGGGGCCATCTATGGAGTGTCTCCCGTAAACGTAAAATTTGAGCGAGGAGGAAATCCACCCTAACCAGGAGCCCTAACATATATTTTCTCTTCCAGTTTTGAACAGCTGTGCATCAATTATGCAAATGAAAAGCTTCACAGTTTCTTCGTGGACCACGTTTTCAAGATGGAGCAGGTGAGTGAGAAAGTCTGGAATCTAGAGACTGGTATGGTGATAAAATGGAGGCTCAGACGATACAGCTATTCCAAGAAAGGTTGTCGATACTCTGGTTATTGATCTGTAACCAGAGTATAATACCATCAACTGACGTGACACAACTCACTTTGACTCTGAAGATGACTACCGCACAGGTTGTCGAAACGTCAGTCACTGCCAACAACAACAGTCCTATTCAGGACTACGTTCACCCGGACGATCAAACTCAACCTTTTGAAATGACTCCTGGGTTCAAACCTTCCACAATTTTTAGTATGTAGGGCATTTGCAGTGCTTGATTCCTAATGGAATGACCCACTGTGTTTTCTGTTCGGTGTAGGCTGAGTATAGTCGCGAAGGACTGGATTGGAGTCCTGTGGACTTTGTTGACAATCAAGAAGTTGTGGAAACCTTGGCAAATAAACCTCTAAACTGCTTTGCTCTTATGGACGAAGAGAGCAGATTCCCTCAGGTATAGATGCTGTCGGCGCTTATGTAATAAGTCAATAATCTGTTTCGTCCGGAATATGAATGTAAGGCACAATCTATCCCTTGAATAAGAATCCCACACTAGCATGCGAACGCTTTACGACCGGAAATACGTCTGCGTTCTGAGGCTAATCCCAAACCGACCAAGGCTCGCGATAGCTCGTGGCTATCACTCATGTGAGGTTTTCTATATTTTGTAATCAGAAAGCGTTTAAAACATGAATTTTCACATCTTGAGAACGCAATCAAGCTACACTAACCGAACGTTGCACAATTCTAGAGCGACATTCACTGGTGATATTACTGACTAGTCGGATTACAATTATCGTAATTACGTAAGACCTCATACACTTCACTTTCATAGTAATGTTATTCCTATTCAGAAAAAATAGAGTACAGTTCACTTGGAACACGAATTTCTTTGACTCTCTCTCTCTGTCTGCTTTAATTTAATTTGTTTTTGTCTTTCTCCAAAAAATATATTTAGTTCAAGTTAATACTAAGCTTCTCTCGGCTGTGAAGGACTTGTTTATTCAAATTCACTATTTCTGCTTCCTTTATTTTTACAGGGAAACGATGAATCGTTTTTGCATAAATTGACTGCACATCATGTTAAAAGTAGCTGCCTTTTTAAATCCAAGTCTCGCTCCAGAGCTTCGTTTGGCGTGGTTCACTTCGCTGGAATAATTGAGTACGACGTTACAGGTGACGCAGTTGAGGAATCCTTTATTTCACTCGCGAACTCCGAAATGTTAGCAGCCAGCCCACTGGCTTAGGAGGTTAAACAATGAATCTAATGAACCTCCTTTAACTTTTCCAGTGGTGTGAGTGCATAGTAAACCTTGGTTTTTTACGTCTTTTTGTAGCACCGAACAAGTTCAATGACAGTTTAAAAAGGTCTGAGGTTTTTGTAAGAGTTATGTTTGCCTGCTGACCTTCCTGGCTTTGTTTTTCTAAGCCGAAGGGAATAAGAATTTGCTTATTCTGATATAAGATTTATGCGAATGTCCGCAACCTTTTATATCTTAATATCTGCATCTTCATAGGCATTCTGGACAAAAATAGAGATACCTTCAGTGCTGATCTTGTTGGGCTCGTCTGTGAAAGTAAAATGGAGTTCCTTTTTGACCTGTTCGCCAGGGAAATGTCCATGGTAATTATTAGTCATGATTTTATGTTCTTTCGAAGCAAAAGGGCCGCGTCTCTCTGTTCTATTAGAATGTAAACGTTAAAATAAAATGTTCACTGGCCGGGACACTCTTATTGGTACAAATTAAGGCGCTATTTTTCCTCCGTGGCTCTTCACTGTCTCTGGCCCGTGTACAGCACGGACCCCTTCTTGAGAAGAGGGGGGAGCTGTACTCAAGCTACACTCTTCACAACCGCTGATTTGAAATGAGAAAATTCAAAGACCGTGAAATTGATTTGTAATTATACTTAGGTATGGTTTAATATTTGAACGAGGTCTAAGTTATCCCAGCCGGGATTTGTAACAGTTATTGGACCTTCATGCATGCGGTTCACAAGTGGATTATTACATTTAGATACGTTTTTCAAAAGTTGTAGTCTAAGCGATATGCAAGTGACTTTGACCAGCCCGAAACATTTTTATACCTGGTCCATTTAATTTAGTCAGGACTGAGTTCTAATGAAACCTTAAAATGGATAACTTTAAGACACGGGTCATATCGATATTTTTTTTTCTAGGGCGAAGAAACTAGGAAGCGATCACCAACATTGAGTGCACAGTTCAGAAGATCTCTAGATGTCTTGATGAAGATGTTATTAAACTGTGAACCGTCTTTTGTTCGCTGTATTAAACCCAATGAACTAAAGAGAGCCATGGTATGTCACCAATTGTCCTGAAAATAGTGACTTCTACATCGTCAACTTAGGGCATGATCCCCTTTTGTGGTTGCATTTCATCTTAATTCCGCTTTTGCCACCTTATATCCTACTGAAAGCGCTAATAGATAGGTACATACAATCTAACCAAACTGAATCAACCTAAAGCTGCTTTAACCAGGTGCAAAGGTGCGTGGGAGCATTTCCCTCAGCATTTCTGGCTTTCACTCCCTAAAGGGAAGTCCAGCTAGGGTGTTCGACCCCCTCCACAAGAGATCAAGAGACAAGGGGATTTTGTTTTTACGGATTCAAATTGATTGTATATAAGAATCTATTCATGTAAGAATAAAACATGCAGAGTACTTTGCAATTCATGTCTCTCGGGAGAAAAGGCCCCCTTGACATACTTATGAATTCATTGAAACCTGTTTCCCTTCCAAATCCAGATATTTGATCGTCATTTGTGCTGGCAGCAACTGAAATACTCAGGAATGTTAGAAACTGTCAAGTAAGAAACTAAACTCGTTAAATGATTGACAAAAAATCATTTTTGCTACCCTTTGCGTAGCCTCCCCGCAGACGTCCTTTGGGGTTCGTTTGTCACGCATTCATTTCTCCCCCACGGAGAAATAAAATGCGTGACAAATGCGGGGAGGCTACCCTTTGCGGGACCTCATTGGTTATTATAAAAATTAATATTATTAATATTATTATTATTTTAAATAAATTACCCTCCTGCACTGAGACGACTGCTAGTATGGGTTGAAATTAAACAGGAAAAATATGTCAAGTTATCCTTAAGATTATTTAGAGTCAGGAAACTATTACAGGAATCTCCAGCTAAAAATACATTCATTTCCAAAAATTACCAGGTTAATCGGGGAGAATGGGAGCCACTCATGATACCATTCCCAGTCCTTTAAGCGACGTCGTACGTCGTGAGAAGTCGTGAGCTGTTTTTTCACTTTTCAAGATGGCGGCTTCACCATCGCCTTCATTGAAACTCTTAAGCTCAACACCGACATTATCGTCAAGACCAAGCTCCAGGTTTGAATTTACCAAGTCCCACTTCAAAGCAGCGTTTCGTCGAAAATAATAATTCTTAAGTTTAACGGTTAGCTTTAAACAAAGACATAAATAATTGGAATTATGTTTTTAACTTACAGGATTCGCAAAGCTGGTTTTGCTATTCGTTATACTTTTGAGGAATTCATAAACAGATATTATGTCATTATGAAGGATTTAAAGATACCTCGAACTGATCCACGGGAGANTTAATATTATTAATATTATTATTATTTTAAATAAATTACCCTCCTGCACTGAGACGACTGCTAGTATGGGTTGAAATTAAACAGGAAAAATATGTCAAGTTATCCTTAAGATTATTTAGAGTCAGGAAACTATTACAGGAATCTCCAGCTAAAAATACATTCATTTCCAAAAATTACCAGGTTAATCGGGGAGAATGGGAGCCACTCATGATACCATTCCCAGTCCTTTAAGCGACGTCGTACGTCGTGAGAAGTCGTGAGCTGTTTTTTCACTTTTCAAGATGGCGGCTTCACCATCGCCTTCATTGAAACTCTTAAGCTCAACACCGACATTATCGTCAAGACCAAGCTCCAGGTTTGAATTTACCAAGTCCCACTTCAAAGCAGCGTTTCGTCGAAAATAATAATTCTTAAGTTTAACGGTTAGCTTTAAACAAAGACATAAATAATTGGAATTATGTTTTTAACTTACAGGATTCGCAAAGCTGGTTTTGCTATTCGTTATACTTTTGAGGAATTCATAAACAGATATTATGTCATTATGAAGGATTTAAAGATACCTCGAACTGATCCACGGGAGATGTCAGAGACATTAGCTAAAAGACTTCTTCCTGATGTTGAATGGACAATAGGAAATCGAATGATATTCTTAAAGGTGGGTTAATCACTATAGTCTGATTAAATATTCTCCCTTAACCCAACATTTTAGTCACAGCAGTGCTTATAGTGAGAAGTTCGTGTTAGCGTTGAGTTAGGGGAGAGGTAGTTAAGAAGTTTCCCAGAATCTTATACTGATCCAAACAATTTTTTGCCTATCTTATAACTGGTGCAATTTCACTCTGTTAAATGAAAGAATGTTCAACTGAAAATTATACATACAGTGTAAATATATCTTGAGTCAAGTAAGTAAAAACGTTTGATCATGAATCCCTCGGAATTACTCCCAGTAACTGTTCTGATAATACAAACGGTACATATCTAGGGCGGATCCAGGATTTTTTATAGGAGGGGGTGCACTCGTCTCTTGCTCTACTTCAACACCAATAAACCACATAGTTTTTTGGGGGGCAGAATACCAGTTGTATTAGAAGACCGCAGGTCATCTCAGGGGGAGGGGGGTGCGCACCCCCTGCACCCTCCCCCTAGATCCGCCTCTGCATATAGTGACAAACCTAAAACTGAATAAATGTTAACCATTTTGAGTCAGGGCGTTGTTAACCCTTTATACTACTGTAGTCAGTTCTAAACCGTAATCACCACAGTCGTGCTTAAACCCTAATCTCTACTGTCTGTGTTCAACTTTAATTGCCATTTTCAGTGCTTAAACCTGATCACTATTTTCAGTGCTTGACCCAGCTTGAGTCAGTGCTTGACTCAAGCTGTTTCATAAGCTTGACCTATGACTCATTAACTCATAAATAAACAAGCTTTCTTGGTTTAGCAGGGACTTTGGCTGCCTTAGAGTGTTCAAATCATCAGTTTACCAAGATAAAATTTGTCTTTCTCTTCAGGGATCCATTTCTTTGATCAACTGAACCATCCTGTTTATTCCAATTAGCAGTTACTGAAGCGTTTCCTCTACTCTTATGGGGTATTTAAGGCCAAACATGTCATTTTTGTTTACAGGATCACCACGGTGACGTCCTAGAACAAGCGCGTGATGCATTATTGACCAATGCAGTAATTGTACTTCAAAGATCAATTAAGAGGTTTTTGCATGGAACAAAACATCGCAAACAGTCACGTGCGGCTGTGATGATTCAGAAGACTTGGAGAAGACATCGTGATGAGAAAACTTATCAAAAGGTCTGTCTGTAACTTTACTGTTATGTGATTGACAAATCTCAATCAATTACCAACGAGTAACTAAGAAGCCTACCCTTTTCAGGGATTTCAAGATACCATGACGCGATAGCAGCAAAAACATTCTCCTATCAGCCTATAAAGTGGATTCCCCTTCTTTCCGATTTTAAACATGAACCACGCAAATGATTTTAGGCCAAATTGCACTCCACTCAGTCCTTATCAAGCAATCTTCAGGAAGGTCATACATACATTTGTGGATTAATCAAAATTTACTTCTCGATCAGCTCTAATCAACCTTTCAGGAACTGAGCCCTGTATGGTTTCATAACCAGCACGCTAACATACAATTATGCCGTATACGCTGTAGTGTTAATACGAATTTCATGATTATCCCCGAGAAGAGGGTTTTGTATAAGCTACCAAAAAAATCAATGATATAATCGTTCTGTTCCCTAAAGGTTGTGAAGGGAATAACTAGACTCCAGGCTACTGTGAAAGCAAGAGCTGTATATGCTAAGTTCCGGCGCATGCGTGAAGATAATCAGAGGGCAGAGCAAGAAAGACAGCAAAGATTAAAGCGAGAAAGACAGCAGAAGGAACACGAAGAAAAATTAAAGAAGGTATAAAAATTATGATAGTTAAAGCATGATAACTTAAAATGATGATTTTGCAACTTTGTTAGTATTGCCCTCTTTTTGTTTACAGTGTTTATGTTTGTAGTGAACGCCAAGTTTAGTAAACGATGACTGTGTTCTTTAACAGGCACAAGAAGAAGCAGCAGCACAAATTCAGGAGATGTTTAGCTTTATTGCAAAAGAGGAAGAATCATATACCAAGAAAGGTTCCTAAAATGCTCAGTATCTATTTCATATTTAGCTGAAAAAATGAGAAAAAAATATTGAGTGACGAACCACCTCAAGCCTGTCGAGCTGTTATGACATGTCAACCTGATACGGCCCGAGTCAAGACACGATTATGAGGGTCTCCAATAAGTTTTTCGGTATGCGGGATTTCCCTTATTTGAGGCTCGGGATTCGGGATTTTAAAGGGAAATCGGAGCGAGATTCGAGATTTAAAGTATGCGCGGGAGGTGGGATGCCAAAAGTAACCCTCGGGATTACGGGATTGCCCGAAATTTGGGGTAGGGATCACGGGATAGAAAAACTCTATTGGAGACCCTCGATTATTGACCGTCACTTGATAAAAGAATCTTCCGAACTTCTTTAATCTATAATTAGTTTGCTTAAATTAAATGTTTCGTTGTGGTTTTGTCATATCACTGTCACTTTTGTTATTAGAAGAGAAGATCGAGAAGAGTAACTCAGCAAATGCCGCCCGTAAGCCTCATGAAACACAACAGAAATCTTCATCATCTTTAGGAGCAAGTTTAGTCGACGGTGTAAGAATATTTGAGGAACTTAACAGACCAGGTTTGTATAAACCCAAATTTGTTTATATCTTTGCTGGAAGAGAAAAGTTAGTCTAAATATATCATTTCCGTCTTTTTTGTTTTTGTTGTTATGACAACCAAATGCCATCTCCAGTTTTTAGCTTTATTTTTGCATGAGCTGTATAATTCCGGAAATAACAGACCGGTCAAGGACCTGATTTTGGGAAGGTGGATAGTTTCACTTTTAAGTAACTGTCCTAAATCTATAACGGACTAGGAGAGAGAAATATCGCAGAAATCACTATCTCGCCTACCCTCTCAGGCTTAGAAAACCTCGCCCCCCTACAACAGATGTCTCAGCCTAACTTTTACTTCAGTATATGTAGTTTCTTTCTTTTTTTTGGTGGGGGGGAGGGGGGGTGGAGGTAGTGAAGAAAGGTAATTTCTATATGTATAAGTACTCTTCACTATCTCGCCTACCCTCTCAGGCTTAGAAAACCTCGCCCCCCTACAACAGATGTCTCAGCCTAACTTTTACTTCAGTATATGTAGTTTCTTTCTTTTTTTTTGGTGGGGGGGAGGGGGGGTGGAGGTAGTGAAGAAAGGTAATTTCTATATGTATAAGTACTCTTCTAATCAACCGTTCTCCTATTTCCTTCAAATTCAAATTCAAATTCCCGACTTTCTACTCAGTTTTCTCCCTTTATATCTGCTACTCCTCAACTGACTTCTGCCAGTGGACGTGGCATCATTATGAGCCCATCCTAGTCAAACTCTTGACACACACCGTATTTGTTTNACTGTCACTTTTGTTATTAGAAGAGAAGATTGAGAAGAGTAACTCAGCAAATGCCGCCCGTAAGCCTCATGAAACACAACAGAAATCTTCATCATCTTTAGGAGCAAGTTTAGTCGACGGTGTAAGAATATTTGAGGAACTTAACAGACCAGGTTTGTATAAACCCAAATTTGTTTATATCTTTGCTGGAAGAGAAAAGTTAGTCTAAATATATCATTTCCGTCTTTTTTGTTTTTGTTGTTATGACAACCAAATGCCATCTCCAGTTTTTAGCTTTATTTTTGCATGAGCTGTATAATTCCGGAAATAACAGACCGGTCAAGGACCTGATTTTGGGAAGGTGGATAGTTTCACTTTTAAGTAACTGTCCTAAATCTATAACGGACTAGGAGAGAGAAATATCGCAGAAATCACTATCTCGCCTACCCTCTCAGGCTTAGAAAACCTCGCCCCCCTACAACAGATGTCTCAGCCTAACTTTTACTTCAGTATATGTAGTTTCTTTCTTTTTTTTTGGTGGGGGGGAGGGGGGGTGGAGGTAGTGAAGAAAGGTAATTTCTATATGTATAAGTACTCTTCTAATCAACCGTTCTCCTATTTCCTTCAAATTCAAATTCAAATTCCCGACTTTCTACTCAGTTTTCTCCCTTTATATCTGCTACTCCTCAACTGACTTCTGCCAGTGGACGTGGCATCATTATGAGCCCATCCTAGTCAAACTCTTGACACACACCGTATTTGTTTTACTACTTATTTCTGTCTTTACAAGCAATGATTTACTTTTCATTTTTGTTTATACTGGTGACGACTTTAAGATAACGTTAGGGCACATTGATTTTTTTCCCAGCTGTTTCGAGTTACAGCCCCAGTTGGTATAATAGATTGGGGCATGTTACACAGTCAGGCTCGTCCGACCTTGCCATCACATTAACAGCCTTAATCCTTGGATTAGCGTGTCAGGGTTCAACCAATGCCGATCAAGAACTTTCATCACGTGATGAGCCTGAAAAGAGGTACGTAAAGTTGGTTATCCTACTTGCTCTTATTCCCCGGAAAAAGTGTTATGTCTGATTGAAAAGCTGATCCCTTAATGAACAACCGAAAATTGATTTCTATTTTTCGACAGGGAGCCAGAATTTGTGTCTCCCCTGCGAACCAAGCCTAAAGGTCNTTCTACTCAGTTTTCTCCCTTTATATCTGCTACTCCTCAACTGACTTCTGCCAGTGGACGTGGCATCATTATGAGCCCATCCTAGTCAAACTCTTGACACACACCGTATTTGTTTTACTACTTATTTCTGTCTTTACAAGCAATGATTTACTTTTCATTTTTGTTTATACTGGTGACGACTTTAAGATAACGTTAGGGCACATTGATTTTTTTCCCAGCTGTTTCGAGTTACAGCCCCAGTTGGTATAATAGATTGGGGCATGTTACACAGTCAGGCTCGTCCGACCTTGCCATCACATTAACAGCCTTAATCCTTGGATTAGCGTGTCAGGGTTCAACCAATGCCGATCAAGAACTTTCATCACGTGATGAGCCTGAAAAGAGGTACGTAAAGTTGGTTATCCTACTTGCTCTTATTCCCCGGAAAAAGTGTTATGTCTGATTGAAAAGCTGATCCCTTAATGAACAACCGAAAATTGATTTCTATTTTTCGACAGGGAGCCAGAATTTGTGTCTCCCCTGCGAACCAAGCCTAAAGGTCCTCAAGGATCATTCAAGTGGCGTTCTGGCCAATCATAGATAATTGCTCCGTTGCACTAGAGCAAGACGCATATCTAGAATTGTCTACCAATGGTAACAAACCATAGCTACCTGTCACATTTACTGAAGGGAGTTATGCTGATCATTATGGAGAGAGAGACTTACCTACCAAACATATGGTGACGTACTATAATACAATGTAATGAAGGCGTGACGCAACATCACTAGACTCCAGGTCACTAGATGAGTCACATGGTTGGTCATTGAACAGTTCAAGCCCGCTCGGAAGGCTAGGCACATTGGAGTATCGAACTGGTTGACTGGGTGAACAAACTACATTTTGCCGTACCCAAATCTATAGAACTGGGCCCAGTTGTTCGAAGGCGGATTAGCGCCTAACCCAGGGTTAAATTTAACCAGGGATTCTTTTTCCTTTGTTCAAAAGCATTTTCTCAGACAATTTTCTCTTTATTTCTAAGAGCACCCAATCATCAACTTATTGACAGAAAGAATTAAACTGAATGTACTTTTTAAGCATTCAAATCTGATTTCAAATTTCGCACTAACCCTGGGTTATTTTAACCCAGCTTTGAACAACCCGGACCCGTATTATGGCTGCTCCTTACTGAGGATAAGTAAAACGTTACTGATAGAAAACATCGATCGTTACGTTACGAGCTCTACTGCTTTTAAATCAGTGCTCTTGTTCTTGTCAACAGATCTGGGAAAGTAAGAGGAGCTACTGGGGATAGAACTTAAGCTTCATTTAAATGTTGTCTTGATAATGTTAATAAATTCGAGCCGCTTTCCTGCAATAAAACCATAAACGACAGAAAGTACTTTCTGTGGACTTAAAAAAAAAACATTAATAATAAAAAAATAGTGATCAACAAAGAAGCGCCGTCGAATAATACTTATCTTTTTTTTGAGCTGGAGTGACAAAGTCACTGTCCGATTCAGACCTTTCTTGCCGGAATATGTAAGAGGAGAGGAGGCTCTGGGAACGAGTTTGTGAAAGGCACGTAATCGACCCCACCAACTTCGCCAAAACTGGGTCATGATTGCATTGTAAGCAAATTGAGCTATCAGGTCTAACACAGCTGTTCTCCAAAACCCTGGTGGCTCTATTTTGTAACGACACGTGGAGTGAAACACGGAATATAGCTAATCATAGCCACACACCTGTCTCCTAAGTAACCACTGCAGAGAAATGTTTTTGTTTCTAGAAACTCGTCAATTTAACTTAGGTCCGTATGTGCTTTATTGTTAAGTTAGACCACGAACCTGGTTCAGCTTAGACCACTATTTAAGACAATGACTAAACCCCACATCTATTAATAAGTGGATTATTTTCCGAAGATATTTTAAGTAGATCAATCACTTTCTAGTCTCCGCTTTTTGACGCTTTGCAATGTTCACCGTAAACAATGTTTTGATTCCAAGGTTGATGACTTCAAGAGGCTGAGTAAGCAGTGTTTTTTAAACAACACTTGGGGCGAAACTCTGTTTTAATAACCGGCCCTTTCGCTTGAGACACTTACAAGTGTCAAGTCCAGCGCGTTTCTCAATTTTGAGTCTATGGCAAAATAATTTGTTAAGACCCCTTGACTGATCATGTGAGTTATGGGGCACTACTAATTAATTCTAGTGTTATCAAATAATAAGAATATTTTGCTGGGAAAGAGTTTATTTCATATTTGATCGCCAAGTGTTCATTCAGAACATCTGGTGAGCTAAATGTTCGGAAATAAGACGAGAGAATCTTTTGTCGGCCTCTCTTTTTCCACTAAAGTATCTTTGCGGGCCTCAATGCATGGACAAAAGAAGAACAATGGAGTCCACACGTGTTATCTACGAAAACCCAAATAAATGGTATATTGTTCAACTGAAATTCCTGTCCTAAAACCTACGAACTTTTACCCCGGTATTACACTCTTTGGGGTAATTTGTAGCTGATTTCGTTGCGCTTAATCTGTCTTTTCAATTTTCCTATAACCGTCGCCTTCTAGACGAGTTTTGTCAAATGTGGTCACCTGGAAATAAATTTGAATTAAAATTGAGCAAGTTGAAAAAGTTTGTGCGCAATTATTTTATTTCAAAGACGGGAAGAAAAAAACTAGCTACAGTGAAGCGTTGCGGTTCGGTTGCATTCCCGTTTGCAGGTTGCGTTCTCCATGTAAGGTGATATGACGTCACAACTTAGAGCCCCCATGGATATTTGTCATATAGCTAAATAAGCCACTCTGGATAATTAAAGTTACTCTTTTCTAATTACTACTAATCATAATGATGATTTACGTCAACTGAAAGCCATAAACCGATCCAATTACCTTAACTAACAGCAATCGCACAGTATCCCTGTAGAGTAGAAACAAGTGGAGTCCATATCAACAGTTAATGCAAGTCATGCCACAGGTGTAGACGGGACCGCGAAAAACAGCAAAATTTTATTTTTTATTTATTTATTTTTTAAACACGAAATCTATCGGCTTATATGCTATGGGAGTACGTCTTTGCTATGAAGGTTTTCCTTGTACAGTCAAATACAGATAGCTTAATCGTTTAAGAATGAAAGTCACTACAGTGTGAGCGCACTTTGCGTTTTGTGAAATCGCTGTAAACCTATAATTACTGAAACTGGTCAGCAAAATCTTCTGGCGAGGGTTAAAGTAAAAACTTCTGCAAAACTTGCCGCTTGTAGTATTTTGGATATGAAAAAGCTGCTTTTCGATTCTTTTAGAAAAAATAGATTGCACTATAACTCAGTTCTAGGCAGGTTGCTTCATTCATCATTGAAAAGGCTTTGTAATGGAGACTATTAACATTTAAACATCTTACGCATGAAAAAGTTATCACAAGCCCTAGATATTAAAAAGTGATTGTACCGTAAAATGACCAAAAAAGAAGAAAATCGCTAAGTTAATGGGTATTCTGTTCAGAAATAATTGGATTTATTTGTAGACAATTTTTAGCGAGAGCTTGTTGAAAGTCTAGAGCGAAAATTCCAATAAAAATCCATTTTTTAACTTTACGCCCACGAACACGAAGATGGTGTCTAATGATAACACTATCTGCTGCTCATCGCGATTTTTCTCTGTGCTGTTGGACACAGCAAATGTAAAGCGACTAAAATGGATGCCTTGGGATATGAGTACAAGTCACGTTGACCTTAATAGAAATAAGCCTAAGTCACTCACTGACCGAGCGAGATAAATCTTGGATTGATCTCAAATTGTGAGACGCACGTTTAGTTGTTACTTCTACAAGTAGTTTGAGAGGTCGCCTATTTCAAGATATTTTTCACTTCACTTTGCGAGTGTATTAAATTAAGCCAATTAAGTGTGGCTCTTAAGGTATAACTAAATAGATCCCAACAGGCTACTTTTGCCAATTTTACGCCGGTCTAAATTCTTCTCATGCGGTGCTCCGCGTCCAAAGCTCATGAAGACCAGAAACTAAAGGGAAAATATCAATTAATGCGCAGCGTGAATTTTGCCTTTTGCCGTAATCAACAGTGTACGTTGTATTAAATAGGAAAAAATGGATGCTTAACGCGGGGCCGATCTACCTACCACAAGAACCTGTCTTCACTTGCATGCTAAAACAAGCAAGTGTTTATACCAAGTTCATTAAAACGCTTTCTTTCACTGAAATGCGTGCTTCTTTGTTCAGCCGATAAAAAAAAGAAAAAGGCACGTGGTATAGTTGCTAGGGGTTTTCGTATGCAAAAGATAACGGATAAACGNTGGGATTCTAGGCTTGGGTCAAAACGACATAACACTGAAGAAGGACGTTTTCTTGCCCTTTTGAAACTTGATCATCAAAGCTTTAGTTAAGTCTGAATCTGGAAACAGGACATTGTTAACCTAAAAACGGAGATCATAATTGTTGCCACTACAGAGGGACAACTACGACTTGGGAGGCGTTTAGTCAGTTTCAAGCCAAGATCGATCTTATTAAACTTTCCTGTTCAAAAAAATGAACTCGACTGGCAATCACACCAACTCCTTGGGCTCGGAAATAGTTGGAAATGGGAACGACTTCCAATTTTACAAAGAGGCACACTCATTGCAAGTTCTTCGTCTGATATTTCAAGTTCTTCTCGCCTCTGTCGGCGTAGCAGGCAATGCGATAGTATGCCTCGTCATCACCTTTCAGCCCCAGATGCATACTACTATCAACTACTTCATCAGAAACCTCGCCATAGCAGATCTTGGGATTCTAATTCTATCGTTCCCTTTAGCAGTTATCATGGAACAAGTACCTTCTCATTGGCCCCTAGGGGAATTTTTCTGTCGGTATATATTCCCCCTGTCTGATATATTTTTTGGCGTATCCGTTTGGTCGATCGCCCTCATCGCTGTTGATCGCCACAGAGCCATAGTACGGGGAGCCCTTCCCAAGCGCGGATCTACCGTGTTCAAGTCAGCGCGTCGGATGGTGGCTAGCGTTTGGATGATTTCATTTTTAATTATCTCGCTACCGCTGTATTTCGTCATGAACTTCACCGATCATCGTCCTGTCGTCAACATAGTTGAATGTTCTCCCAAATGGCCAAACAAGGAGGAAGAAGACGAAATGAGACAGATTTACATCATTGGTTTGACTATCTTCTGGTATGTTCTACCACTTGCGATTGTTACTGTAACCTTCGTTAGCATTACGCGAAAGCTTCGTACCAGTACGAGGTTTAACAAATCGATAAGGGATGACGGAGGGCGAGAAACGGAGAAGCGTGCTCGGAAAAGACTACGTGAACGACAAAATAGCAAAGCAAAAAAGCTTTTGACCCCAGTAGTTTTAGTCTTTGCTGTCACCATGCTACCCCTAAATGTTTTCCGTCTCGTTTTTTTGTACTGGAAAGAATTTACCTTGCACAAATACTTTTGGGTTTACTACAATGTATGTGTGATTTGCGTCATCACAAACTCCTCAGCGAACTTTTTTATTTATTCTGTGGTTAGTGAAGAGTTTCGTCAAAGTTTCAAAAGCTTTATCTGCCGAAAGATGGGGGTACCTTCTAACAGTGTCACGGAGAGAACACTTCGCAGTCCCGCATTGAGCCCCATAAATCTCAGCCCTATAAGCAACAGAAATGATGAGAACCAAACTAAAAATAACAACACGGAAAGAGAAACTTTAATGTAAATAAATATTTACCAACTAGCGGGTATGACATGAGTCGAATACCGTAAAATTCCGAAAATAAGCCCCTCCATGTATAAGCCCTTTCCAAATATAAGCCCCCCAAAATCGTAACGCAAAAAACCCTCCGTTAAATCGCCCCTGCGAATATAAGACCCCCGGGGGATCTTGTACTTGGAATTTGCCCTCGAATACAAAGTAAAACAAAGCAAAAATGGTAAATTTCCTTCTCACTACAAGCCAGCCCAATCGATTTTGAAACGCAAATTTCCCTCCGTACATAGGCCCCTCCAAGTATAAGCCCCTCCAAAAATAAGCCCCTCAAAAAGGGCCTTTGAAAAATATAAGCCCTGGGGCTTATTTTCGGAATTTTACGGTACTAAACGTTTTGGAGTTTTTCAAATTTAGAAGGAAATGACGAAGAGAAGTTACTTTTCGATAGTACTCGTGACTAGTCTGGGAGGTGACACTGGATGTGAATTTTGTTTTCTTCTATAAAAACGCATAATTTTTTTTTGTTTGGTAGTACGTTTAAATTTAGTAAACAGAGGGCCGCTAATTTCGGGTGGACGCTAAGGCAGTTAATAATAATAATGACTGTTGATTAAGACTCACTGCAGCAATATAGAGAATGGCTGAATTACAGTGCTATTTACAAAACATATAACACTAAAATATAATACGATAAATCCAATAAATACTAGAAAATATAATTGTACAAGCCACTAGGTATACTTATGCGTGACAAACGTTTAGGTAATGGCCATTAAGCGTTTTGTTTCCTAAATAGGAATTCCTTTTTACATCATTTCTTCTGTAAAAACAAGCACAGTTTACCAGGACCTTCATTGATGAATATTGATATTATATTTACAATAATTTATTATTATCACACGCAAAGGAAACGAGTGAAAAACACATTTATATCGTCGTTTTCTTCTCATCTTGTTGTTTTAACATTCCAAGGCGTGAGCCCTTATGCCTTTTTTGCCCGCAACGACCGATCGACGGACTCACTCTACGAAAGAAAGGGCCATGAGAAACGCCGGAAACAGTTTTAAAGAAAAAGCTAACAACCAAAAGCTGTTGCGGTATTTCCTTTTTTTACATGTTTTCCTCTTCGACTTGCTCACACAGGCATTTTTATGGTAAGCGTAGCTTTAGCTCTAGAGCCGCTTTTTCTTCATGTTTTATTGCTTTACCGCTTTCTTTGACGGTAATCGGTGTTAATATTAATAGAGTAGGGATGCATGCTTTTGTGAACGGTCAAGCACAGCATGACTATATTGCCGAAAGAACCATGCCTTGTTAGTGTTTACGGTCTCTGCCAGTTACCACTGGACTCAGATTTTTCGTTGGTTTGAAATTTAGTCCTTTTTTTGCCTGATTGCAATTTGTCTTATTCCCGCTAAAGTAAAACATTCCTTGGCCTTTCCAACACAAGGGCAGCATAGAAACCCGGCGAAAACCTTTTTCAACCTTAGGATGTTTATCCCACGTTACCACAATTCTTCCACCGGCAGCTCACTCCGTATACATACAAAAAACAGGTGAATCTTCCCAGTAGCCCAAAAGATCTTTCGCATTACGATGTGGCCATCAGAATAAAACCAGCCCTAGCTGCAAAATAGTCAGCGAAGACCCTTTAATTTCGGGCAAATTGGTTTGTTTTGATTTTGTCCGGGCCGATCCGGCAACCCTGCTCTGATCAAGTAGACAGAGCTCTCTGATTGCAGTCTACGAAATACTAGAACCAGGCTCTTTTCCCTGCTCTCGATCCCTTTTAAACGTTTACAAAGGATCGACAGCTTGGAAGAGAGTTAATAGTTAATTGAAACCTCGCCAGCTGACTAACTGTGATGGCAACGGTGAAGTTCGCGTTGATTCAAAGCATTATAGTTTCCATTGTCTTGTCAGGTAAGAACATTTTCTAATCAGTTCATTCAGATTATTGTTAGGTCTTCAGTCTGATTTCAAGACTGGTTGCCTAAACGAGGACACCTTACCATACAGTTTTATTCTAAGGCTACACTTTCCCGAATCATATCAGTTCAACCTATTTCAGTGACATAACTCCTAGGTAGAAACATTTCTAACGTTTCATAAGCTGTTGCTGTTACCTTAATAAAACTTGACCAAATCATAGATAGAAAAAAAAAGTTTCTGATAGAACTATCAAGACTTTGTAATTGTATTAGCTGAATATTACACAACAATTATCGCACGCGGGGCGGGGAATAAACGTTCCTCAATTCTGATTCACCTTTACCAACCAGATGGTGGATAGTTAACCTCCAGCCGTAATTCAGATTCCTTGCTTTAAAATAAATGTTTATTTCAAACACAGAAATCATGCTAAACTGATCAACTGCCGCAGTCATGATCTGCTGAGCATGACTTCGGAATTTTAAGCACTTTCATATTATCATGTACATATGGCACTGCATAAAATGACTCTAATAAACGGACCATGATAAGCACTGTTAAATGAAAAGAGCCAATTCGGCCCCAAAAATGGGGCCGAAACGGGTGAGTCCAGAACGGTACTGTTTTTGGGGCCAATTCAGCCCTCTTGAGATGGGGCTGTTTTGGTACCAAAATTTGGGGCTAAATTGA
>CALNXI010002535.1:51558-69177 GCA_942486025.1 Porites evermanni | reverse complement strand
TTAATGTGCGTCAAACTCGTCTCGACTCGTCACGCGTTCTGAATATAATTCATTTCACAGATTCCACAATCTTACCATTCTGTATCAGTGGAGGCCACTATGTTATACTTGGCGCTGTTATTTCTGATCCCTTTGAGTTCTGCGAATGGAGAAATCAGTAACAATGAGGTGAGATGGTTTGATCAAATTTTTAAGTGATCCTTTGGGCAGAAATTATGTTAATATTTCGTAGATTCGAGCGCAAACAAATAATTTCTTCAAATGAATTTCAAATTCGAATATTTCCAATTCATTCTTATTCATTTGGAATTGCACCGATAGATACGTTCATACACTTCCGTATTTCTCTCGAAAAACATACCCGATTCCAGACCAAAATGGGCAAAATGTATACCAGTCTTCAGACCAAAACGGCGCAAAAACCCCAACTCTTTGGGGCGGCACACACCTATATGGCTTTTCTAAGGGAGCGCCCTCCCCCCCCCCCGGCACGAAAAGCTATCTGACATAGTGTAAACATAGCCTTAGAGGAGAGACTACAATAATCTGCAACTTTGATGCACATTTGACGTCATCGGTTTAATATGGCAAAATTCTTCCAAATTTGGTTAACAGTAACTGGTTATCATGATGATGCAAACAAAGTAGGGAAAATTCCTGGTATAATAAAATAATGTGTTTTGCGAACTGAACGCTTACTGCTGCCAAATATTTCAGTCGACGGCTCTTGAGTAATTCACAAAAGTATTATTCATGTGCGGCCATCAAGCGACTCGTTATCTAGCTTGTCTTGCTTTACTGCAAATTATCATATAATTACTGATGTAAAGAATTAACTACGGTAAACGGGTCGTCGTGCAACAGCAGCGAAATGAGTTGGAAAGCTTTTTTGCGCGTATTTACGCACAGGAATCAAACCTGTCATTCAACAAATCCGCATTACGTTAATATGTTGCAATTAAGGCAGGTGTGATTCATGGTTAGCAAAACGCTGAAAACAACTGCGCGCTTTTGTTGCCCATTGTCACGAAATAGCTTTTGTTTCAAGTAAAAAATAAATGACGATTTCTTTTTTTTATTATTTATTCGCTTAGAGTCTTCCCATGCACACCAAACCAACAAATTGCTCTTGTGGAGAGTCTGTGAGTTGTGCTCCTGGAATTCCCGGTGTCCCAGGAATCCAGGGACCCGTGGGCCCACCGGGTGCTGCGGGATTACCTGGAAATTATGGACCTCAAGGACCCACGGGTCCACGTGGGTGCAAGGGTGATGCAGGTCCTCCTGGAGCCGAAGGTCCCGCAGGCCCCGCAGGCCCCGCAGGATCACCGGGACTCCCGGGTGGAGCTGGAAAGAAGGGTGATACAGGTGATCAAGGTCCCCCGGGTCCCAAGGGAGATCCAGGACTGTTAGTGCGTAATTGGAAGCAATGCGTTTTTCCAAACCTGAACGACGGCAAGGACAATGGATTGATCGAGGTAAAAGCTCAAGTTATCAACACGGTGGATATTCATTCTTCCAGACTGTTTTTATATGTATTCAATTTTATTGGACTGCAGTTCGCAGCAAAAGTTAGAACCACCCTGTACAGCAAGATATACAGTACAGCAGGAAAGACTGCTCAGTAGCTTTTATTTGAACACACCATAGGCAATTTCATCCAACAGACTTAAAAGATAGAACAACCGTTACAGCATAATACACAGTGTGCTCAGTAGCTTTCATCTGAATGGTCACACCACAGCTGACACCACAGGATTTCATCCAGCAAACTAAAAAATTTGAACTACCTTGTACAGCATAATAAATAGTACCATAGGACAGCACTGCTCAGTAGCTTTCACTTGAATGGGTCACATCATTACATAGACTAAAACGTTAGACTTCCTCATGCAGGATAATAATCGTCACTACTCAGAAAAGTACACGCAACCTAGATGCTTTCATCAGAACGGTAACACTGAAACCTTCGTAAACCGGGTTATAGGGGTTACAACAGTTCCTTGGATGCGGACGTACATGCAGTTCCAATCCCTTTTGGAGTTTTCCGTTGACCTTCCTCAATTTGATTCTGAATGACTCAGTGACCTATCTTAATATCGCGTCATCATGAAATGTTTCGGTTACATTCCTAACAATCACAGGATCTACAGTAGTCCACGAATTTTATGGTGAATGTTATGACCTCCCCGATTTTGATCCTAATAATTTAAGTGAAGCTAAGATCAAACACTATATAGATATAATAAAACAAAAATATATTGCATATTGGCAACATACAATCCATCATTCTAAGAAACTACAATTTTACAGCTTATTTAAACATGATTATAAAATTTCAAGTTATCTAGACTTAATTAGAAATTCTGCTAATAGGAAAGATTTAGTGAAAATTCGTATAAGTAACCACAAACTCATGATTGAAACTGGAAGATATAATCAAACTTCCCGCAACGATAGATTCTGCCCTATTTGTAACTCTGGTATAATTGAAGACGAATTTCATTTTCTCTTCCATTGTCCAAAATACTCAATCCCAAGGGAGAAATTCTACAATCAAATCCAACAAAATTTTGTCGACTTTAATCAGCTATCTTACACAGAATTAATAATTAAATTGATGAATTCACAGAATTTTTCCGTGAATTCACATTTGTTGAAATTTGTCTCATTATGTAATGATTTACGTAATAATTTGTTATCAAATCATGCTGATGACACTTTATTGACTATAGTAATCATTGCATTGCATTATCATTGTTATGATTTGTTTGTTTGTTTGGTTTTTTTTTTATGTTAAAGCTTTTGCAATACTGTAACTACATAATTATAGTCATGCAAATAAAGCTTATGTTGTTGTTGTTGTTGTTGGTGTAAACATACCGTAAAATTCCGAAAATAAGCCCCTCCATGTATAAGCCCCTCCAAATACAAGCCCCCCAATCCAGCAACGCAAAAAACCCTCCGTTAAATCGCTCTTCCAAATATAAGCCCCCCGAGGGCTTGTACTTGCAAAATTGCCCTCAAATACAAAGTAAAACAAAGCAAAAACGGTAAATTTACTTGCTAGCCCAATCGATTTGAAACGCAAATTTCCATCCGTAGATACGCCCTTCCGAATATAAGCCCATCCAAAAATAAGCCCCTCAAAAAGGGCCTTTGAAAAATATAAGCCCCGGGGCTTATTTTCGGAATTTTACGGTAATTGTTGTTTCGTCTCCTTTCAAATAGGAATGTACTTTCGAGAAAACGTCAGACAACTCAAGTCTGCGAGTCTACTTCAGTGGCCAGCTCCGGATCTATAACTGCGACAGCTGTTGCAAGCGATGGTATTTCACCTTTAATGAAGCAGAATGCTCAGGCCCAGCAGCTATTGATGCTGTGGTCTACATGTGGAAGGGACAAGGGACACAGAATTTGCTTCGCCCGCGTCACGTCGAAGGAGTCTGTGAGAACATCGCCAAAGGTACTGTGCGAGTTGGATTCTGGATTGGCAACTGCGCAGGCTATGGAAGTGCTGATGGTTATACGGGCTGGAACTCAGTGTCACGAATTTACGTGGAAGAAATGCCTCCCCCGCAAGCTTGAAGCCGAGCTAAAAGAATGGATTCAAGTTTCTTTCTATTTGAAAATTCAGGGTGCTTGATAAGAAGTTAGGCTTACACAGAAATATTGCTAAACGACATAAGGAAGACTGTTATTGCAACTTTTTTTTTGCAACATTTACTCTAAGAGCCTAAAGGGCTCATCAAGAGAGCTTGCGCTGTTTACATGAATATTTCAAAAATACAAATGTACGTCAAGATTGAACACACACGTCCGATCACGACTTGTACTCAACGCGCACTTTTTTGGAGATCCAATTAAGGTTAAGGTTAAGGTTGCAAATTTATCATAGTATGATTTTTTTTCGGTGCAGTGAAAAGTACCTTTAGATATCTAACAAAATGTAATCCGATTTTACGTATGAAAATAAAAGATATTAATCCGCAAAATTATAAATATAGTGTAAGCACTTTGTGAAGATAACAGACTCGTTTTCTGAAGTAATGTTTTATAAAGTTAAGATAGGTTTAAGGTGCCATGTCACGTTAATTACTGGCTGTAAAACTTATCTTCACGTCATGATATGTGTATTCCAAAAATTATCCCCGTCGGCATAAGACTAAACTAAGCATTGAAACTGTTTCCAGTCGTTTGTTGCAAAGGATGGCGAAGTCTGCGAAAACAGCCGTTTCTCCAGCTGTTTCTCCTCGGTCCTCGCTGCTGGCCATGGTATCAAAACTAGAAACTAGAGTTGGACCAACGTAGGGGCACCCAAAGACTGCTTTCTGTAAACTATCTGTTCGGAGAACTGAATGATATTGCCTAGAATTTTCTTTTATTTAAGGAAGGCTAAATATTTCTAAGTTACTGTTCTATTCATGTACAAATTTCCAAGCTTATCTACTAAATGCCCAACGATTTTCTTGAGTTTATTTTTTCAAATTTCACTCCCCAGGTTAGGTCTACAGTGACTCTAAACAAACTCAAAATAGAACTTACTTTTGATAAACTGCTATCCAAACATTGTTACCTGAGCTAATTCCGAGTGGATAATTGCAACGAGAAATGTTTTAACAGCCATGTTTTTCCCACTAAAAGACAATTACAATTAAATCTTCGTGCAGCGAGTGATCTTGTACGGCGGCTGATTAAACTCTCATCTCCACAGCGTTTGTTGTCGCGATCTCACAATTATTGTTTTTTTACACGACTTTTAGAAGAATCGTAGATTAGAAAGCGCATGGGATGTGGAAAAATTAT
The DNA here is from genome assembly GCA_942486025.1 of Porites evermanni. NCBI lineage: Eukaryota > Metazoa > Cnidaria > Anthozoa > Scleractinia > Poritidae > Porites > Porites evermanni. The sequence continues at coordinate 64,374 of CALNXI010002535.1, read as the reverse complement.
CGAAAAACGGCCACCACAGCTATTGATATCAGACAAACATTTAAACAATCGTATACCATGTGCTTAGTTATCATCAACGGAGTCATCAAAATGACGTCACAACCTATTTTACTTGCCGTTCTTTTTCAGTCTCCCCGGCTTCCTTCTCTGGTATTTTTTTTCAATTCCTCACTCCCAGGCATTCTGACTGATTCATTCTCTGACTGATCCCTGCAGTGTCTTCTTTCATTAAAAGACTTTATGCTGTATTGCCTATGACTGATGTAATCGACTATAGTGCGCAATGCAAGCAAAAAACTGAAACCATTTGTTTAAAACAAGATTTAGATTACAGAGAAAATCATTCCATGTTCTTGTCACCATCAAAACTGACCTTCCTCTACAAAAAAAAAAATACCCACATAAAATAAGAAGAAAGAGATGCGTCCTAAATCTAATCATTTATTTTCCAAGTCATTGATTATTTTGCCTGTTGTATCGGTTCCAGAGCCGTCAGACCAATATAGACTCTTGCTAACACATCTAGGCTCATATTAATTTGTCTTTCTCTGACACTAAGATACTAACTTTGTCGTAAAAACGCCTGTTGATAAAGTTAGCATTACGAATCTTAATTAAATTGCTTTGGATTAGAAATGTTTGGCCTCACAAAACAGTTTTCTTTTACAAAGTTTAGTCCCTGTATAGGGGATGTAAGTGCTTTCGCCTGATATTGAGGCTGCTTCCCGTGAAAAGTTGAGGAAATTGAAAAAAAAAAAAAAAATGGACAAGTCAGCAAATCCCGTGAGCCATAGAGGACAATTGCTCCTGGGCTCCCTGTATCCTGGAGAGAATTCCCAGCACAGGATACCCAAAACATTAGATCAAAGTGGACGAGCCAAGAAGAACCCTGGGAACAAATTGGCTTTATCCCGAAACAGCAGTATACCAGCGGGTAGATGCTACAAGACAAGCGCACTGATCACAATCCCGAGGTGGAAGAAATTGATCAGCGAACATTCTTCCTTTAAATCTTAATTTAAGAAGCTGTCACTTCTCGACTGGATAGGATTTTCCATCATGTCGACCTCACCGTACCACATAGCATCTCTTTTGGACAAGGTAAGGTGAATTGTAGTTTGGCTGGACTTGTTGTACAGTGTACTCGTGTACACCCACGAACTCGTGCAGCTAATAAGCTGCACGCTGCACAACAATTCAACTGTCATTATGTCATGTTACTGTTTTGAAAATTTCCGCTTTGGCGTTGACTTGGGTGTTATTCTCTTTTGTAAGTATTTTGATACCTGTGACTGTGAAATCAAAGCTACACTGAGTCTTTGCGGAAAAATAAGATCGAAAGTGAAGAGCTGAGAGACTTGCTTATATTTCTAGTACGTGACCTTTCTAGAAGTGCTGACGTTTTGTAGCACTTGTTTGAAAACTCTAGTGACTGTTGATGTTGTTGTTGTTGTTTTAAAGGATTCCTTGGACCAGTGATTTTGTCATAAAATAAATGCCTCTGTTTTCCATTATTTTCCTATAAACATATGAGTTACATACTGACATGTGTCTGTTGCGCACAATCGAACCTCCATCAGTGGAGTTTAGGAGCCACCCTCTTTTAAGTTGCCAGTAATCAATGTCCCAGAATAGTTGTACAAAAGAATTGTAAACAGGGTTTTCATTACGAATCCTTGTAGCGGAAGAAAGGGGTAACGTTACAGGAGAATATTTTGAAAGAGGCTCAACATCTGAATAAAAAATAGTCATAAGCTACTGAACGTTAGTCAGAGAATAGGCCACTTGCACTAAGAGAACACATGAAGAACACTTCCTTCAAACAACGCGTTGGAATCTTACTGATGCCAAAAATTGACAGAGCACATAAAAATTATCTTACATCTGCAGTTTGAGAGGAAATGCATTTAAGGGAAATATTTTATGGCACTTTGATTTTTCAACAAAGTAGTATGATTTGTATTGACCGCCATGTTGGAAGGCATACTCTTGCCCTCCAACATGGCGGCCGAAACTACTTTTTGCTTATACAGTGAAACCTCTATTAAGTGGACCCCCAATTAAGTGGACACCCTCTATTAAGCAGACACTAAGTTGGGTCCCGAAATCAATGTCTTATATTTTCCTTTATAATGAACCCCTATTCAGCAGACACCTTTATTAAGTGGACGTGGATACTCAGATAAGTTGTATTTGTATGTTGTTAAAAAACCTCTATTAAGCAGACACTGAACTGTTGTTGCCTTTATTAAAGGCCACCCTCATCAAGAGGCCACAGCCATCGTTTGGCCATCTCGATAACAGTTCTCCCATTGTCATAATCTCTATTAACACCATAAGCCCTTAGAGTGATCAGTATGAAATTTCTCCTTGTAATATCAATGCTTTGTAAAACAGAGAGGTCATGAGAATCATGGACATGATCACAGAAGATGAATTTGCTTGATATTTTATCAATTTCTTCCTACTAATTTTGTAGGAAATGAATAGGGGCAACAAATGAGAATTCAAATTTTGATCTCAGGTTTTCCATCAAGTGCTTGATATACTTACTTTGGCTTTATTTAAAAAATAAAGATAAAGGAAAATACATACTGAGTTAGAAGGTGACGAATTGTGTGGACCAGTGATGCTGCTTCCACCATGTGTTTGTCTCAAATCTGCTAAAGATTATGCAAATTTATGATGAACCTCTACATTATATTTTAAGTGGCTACTTGCCAGTATCCTGAGGGTGGCAGCTTCAAAGTTTCAAAGTTTTATTTGTGATCTACAATAAAGTCTTTTTACATAGATACATTTAAGACAGATAAGGGCAGGGACTCTTGACAAACCATTTTAGGCTTAACAAGAAAAGCCCTGCTGGTTAAAATGTATAAAAATAATTAACACATACATAATCAACACATGTACAGCTTTTACTCATTCTGATTAGATAATTGCGTGAAGTTACAGTCAAAACAGGTCAAGTGTACCCCCCAAGATTCTATTAATGAATTGATTATTTGAAAAATGAATCTGTTAGTCGTTCCCATAACTGTTGTCAAATTCAAATCGGAATTACTGCACGCGTAATGAGCAGTGAATAATTTACGAGAACTTGTTTGTATTTGGTCAGATTGAAAATCTTTGAATGAATTAAAATTCTTAGAAGACATTTACATCAAATTCGGGGAAACTGAGCTGGTAGACAATCGCATGTGAATTCACAGCTCATTATAAATGCAAGAATGTTGGAATGAATCTGAAATCTACAACTGCCAACAGACTCAACTTTTGGATAATAAATTCATTAATGAAATTTTGGGGGGCACGCTTGACCTGGTTTTAGTTGTAGTGTAATATAAGTGTTATAAATCATGATAAATATTTTTTATTCTTGTGATAAAAAATTAATATGAAATGATTTCAAGCTTTTTATGTAGATGGGAAGGTTGTTACATGTACAAATTTTAGTGGGGGTTCAACTATACTACTGTAGAACTGCAGTAATAAGTTACTACATTTGTCACTGGATTTCATTTTTCATTTATAATTATTTTTTTGAAGATGACATCAAGTGACAAGGACTTTAGGTTCATGGCCACTAATGATCTTATGGCTGAACTCCAGAAAGATTCCATTAAACTGGACGATGACAGTGAGAGAAAGGTCAGTCCTTTTAATTGCACGTGTAATCTTAATTTAGATTTTATCCATTACTCATTAAAATCAATTATGTGGCAAATTGTACACTAAAGTCAACAGAAATGAAGTTATTGCAATAATAGGATCGTAAGATCTGATGATGGCAACAAGAACATAAAAAAGCACTAGATTTAATAACCAACACAACAAACTGCATGTACAACACACCTTTGTACATTTCATTACTGTCTCTGCATAACTGTGATGCGAAAAAATAATGCCCAATTTCACATTTTATACAATGTCATGTGGAGGACATAAACAACAGACTGATGGCAAAATTTTCTTTTTCTTTCTGAACTTGGACAATTTGTGATTAAAAATGCTACAGCTGTAGCCCAATGGGTCGCTCCACTAGCCTTGGGCTAATGGACAGCACTTTAACCACATCTTGGAGGTCTATTAAATTAGAGTTTTATTGCTATTAACTTTATAGGTTGTTCAGATGCTCTTGAAATTGCTTGAAGACAAAAATGGCGAAGTGCAGAACCTAGCTGTGAAATGGTAATAACAGTACATACTGAATTCTGCTGTACAGACTGTACATAAACTTGTTGTGTTTGTAATGCGGCAAAATGCAGTCTAGACAAAGTTAAAATCTAGCCCATAGTTGAGTTTTATTGGCTCAGAGTCCAAAGGTTGCTAACTTGTTAAGGCTTGAGTGCAACGTACATGATTGTTCATAATGTGTACTATCGGTGTAAGCAGACCTGGTTTTGTTGTTTCTGATAAAAGATAACTGTGTACAACGGTCACCCTTGGGAAATGGCAAGGTGACCGTTAAACACAGCGTGACCGCTATATACAGGTCAACTTTGCAGAAAAAATAAGGCAACTGAAAATTTTGGGAAGTTATCCGGTAACCATAATATACAGGGTGACCGCTATATACAGGGCTGTTGTATACAGGATTGACTGTATTTTAACATTACAAGTTTATGTATTTTATGTGGTCAGGTTGCACAATTGTGATTAATTACACGTACAAAGTCATGTACGTGGTTTTGATTCTTCCTGACTAAAGACAAAATCGTTACAAGTTTCTTTCGTGAGAACACAAAGAAAAATATTTGTCAGAAACAAATTTTAGGTTGCTTTTTTTGGTAATTTTTTTATATTATTCTATCTTAATTTGAGAGATGTCGTGTACAAGGCAATTGTATGGTACATGTACATTTACATTTAACTTGAATGCGCAGTATGTGAGGTGTGCCCACAATTGCATTTAAGAGCTCAAATTTAAGTAAAATGTAAGTGTAGCTTGTGCAGCAAGGTCTCATGACAGTGTTTGGGTTTTATCGTTTTAGCCTTGGACCTCTGGTGAGTAAAGTTAAAGAGCATCATGTGGAAACAATAGTGGATTCCTTATGTTCAAACATGCTCTCGGACAATGAGCAGCTAAGAGATATTTCAAGTATTGGTGAGTCATCTTGTAGATTCACATGGATTCTGATGCCTTCCCTCTTATTTGGAACATTTTATGTTTACTTGAGTAGGTGGCCTGGCCAAGTGGTGAGCACATAGTTGGACACATAATCTGGTGGTGCCGGGTTCAAGTCTCACTCTCAGTGGCCACTTGCTGGATTCATTCTCAGTCTTGCCACATTCAAATCGTCGGTTTATACCAACCGGTTTATACCAACTGGCATGAACCTTTCACTATAAACAAACCTCTACCAGCAATTATTATTTCTTTTTTTATTTTACTTCTTTGTCAGGTTTGAAGACAGTTATAGGAGAGCTACCACCAGCTTCGTCCTCACTGGCTGCAAATATTTGCCGCAGAATAACTGGGCGACTCACTAATGCTATTGCCAAGGTAGGTGGCTTGAAGTGCATTTTATATATAGTGCTTTTGTTGGTTCTCAATACTGTACTGTTGCCTTGATTTCAGAGTACTGATGTGTCAGTTCAACTGGAAGCTTTAGACATCCTGGGAGATCTTCTTAGCAGGTTCGGAGGTCAGTAAATCTGGTCCTAGTTCTATAATGCTTCAGCATTTTGTTGTTCCATAAGAAAATACATGAAGCTTGTCATGGGTTTGTAGGGGTATAGAATGGTAAATTCAAGACTTTGCGAGACTGCAAGACCCTGGTTTTAACATTTGAGACTAGGACTTGCATGTAATGAGCCCAAGTTTCTGAGACTCTTATTTCAAAAACCAAGATTTTGAGACCTGTCCGATATTAATTTCCAATAGGTACAACTCTGTCTTTTGTTGTTGACGATTCCACTGTTATTAGTTATACTGTACCATAATCCAAACTCTTTTTTCTGCAGGTTTGTTGGTGTCATATCACCAGTCTATCCAGCAAGCCTTGTTACCACAGCTTACAAGTGCAAGATTAGCTGTCAGAAAGAGAACTATCATTGCACTTGGTATGAAGCAGAACATTAACATTATTGCAAAGCACTAGAAAGAGGAAAAAGAAGACCTTGAAAAGTACAATGCACCCTTTGAAACTCCTTGTAACCCCCTTTTACCTCTTTCTAGCCGTTCGTAGATGCTCCATCTCTCCGTTTTTCCTTTGTCGGGGTGGGGGGGGGGTGGGTACCCTTTTCCCTTGTAACCTTTTGTACATGATTGTAAGGTCCCCTACAGTGTAGCAATATCCTTTTGCCCCCTGTAACCCCTTGTAATATCCTGTTGCCCCCCATAACCCCCTCTTACCCCTTGTACATGTAATTTCCTGTAACTACTTGTAATCCCTTGTAACTTCTTGTAACTCTCTTTAATGCCTTTTAACCCCCTTTAACCTCCTGTAACCACTTAAAACCCCCTGTAACCAATTCTTACCTCCTGTAACCCCTTGTACTCTATTGTAACTTCTGAAGATTAATCATAATGTATAATATAATTGCATATAACTTTCTGGGTATACTATTAAAGTGTAAATGTGACTGAACATTAATTTTACTTGTCTGTTTTGTGCACCATAGGCCATCTTGTTTTAAGTGCGAACAGCAGTTTATTCGTTGAGCTGATGGATCATTTGTTGACTGAACTCAAGCGGAACGCTTCTCATTCGACCACTCGAACTTTTATCCAGTGTATTGGAGCAATATGGTTAGTGAATTAACCTTATGGGACATTATGGGAGTTATGGACTTACAAAATGCCCACATGGTGTTTCAGTTTCTATGGAAACTGTAAACACAACAAAAAGGTAACTCAGCAGGTTACTTACAGCATTTTTCCTACTGCTTCTTAAAATTTTTTGCTAGAGGAGGAAGAGAAAAATGCCTTAGTTGAAAGGTAAAAGTCTGTGCATCTAAGTTCTTCATTTTGTTTCTTTAAAACATTAATTTGTTGTTCTTGTTGTTGTTGAACAGCCGACAAGCAGGTCATAGAGTTGGAGAACATCTTGAAAGGATCATGCCCATGATAGTGCGGTTTTCCAAAGTGGAGAATGATGATGAGTTGCGAGAGTACTGCATTCAGGTCAGTTTTTAGAGCTATTTTCATATGACCTTGACATTAAAATGCACAATCAAAACAGAAACAACAAACAAATGGAAAAAGCACTAGTGATTTGATTGTTTTATCCAACGGATACAAATGCACGTGGCTTTTGGTTTGTTAAGCGAACAGTCGGGTGAAAAAACTTCATGCCTGAGAACTTTCTAGGAATCAATCGTTACATGTACTTTTCTTTGATGTCATACTGGAACACAATTGGCCAATGGAACAATGCTTTCTCCAGATTGGGATTTTCTGCAGTGGGAAAACAAAGAGGCCATGTTTTGATCTTTTCATCCATTGGCTAATAAAACAAGTAACGAGCACTTACCGAAACCATTTTTCAAGGTCTTACCAAAATCGCTCAATACACTGTACATGTAAATCTTTAACCCTTCGATCAACTATGGTGCCAGTTATTTTTTCTCACTCTCTGGCAAATCCCAGTGTTAAGGTGATACAAAAGAATGATGATTTACAAAGACGATTTTTAGTTCAATGCAGTGTTGTCACATTTTTGCGACATTGTTTTGAATAGTTGCAACATTTTTTTTGGTGTTTTCTCATTTTGCAGGCATTTGAATCATTTGTGTGCAGATGTCCTAAAGAAGTTACTCCTTACATTCCAAATGTATGTTCATTTTGTTGACTTGTTGTAATAATAGTAGATACAGCTGTACATGTTATGATGTAGTGGTGTTGTTGTACAAATTACAAGCCTGCAAATAACAGCCAGTCATCAGTCAAATGACTGACCAATTTCAGATTTTGACGGGCAAAAGCTTGGCCTGGTCTGTCACTCTCTCTTCCTTTTTTCCTTTTTTTAAACCTACCAGACTGGTGTCTTGACCCACAAAACCTGGTCGTCATCTGGTCAAATGACCACCCTACAGCCAAAAGTTATTTGCAGGCTTGAATTAATAGGATGCTAGTTGTAAAAAGTGGTCTAAACATAGTAGAAGCTCTTGTCAGTCTTGTAAGCAGACACCCTCAGTAGGAGAGAATGGTACACGTCTGTAACTGGAGCTGGCCTTTTGAAATAATAGTTCTCATATGTGGCTACTAGTGGTGTGAGAGTTCAAAAAATACTGTTTGGCTATACTGTTGTTCTGATGGCAAATGACATTGTTATGGACGTATTTTGAAGTGTAACTGGATTTGTATGTAAAAAAAAAGATCTCTAAAGCTGATATTATAAATTCATTGTGACAAACAGCAATATGAAAAAAAAATGCAAGATTTTGAGGCAAATGAGATCTCGTTTCAGATGTGTTTTCTTTCAGCTTTGTTTTCGAGCTTAAAAACAAAGCTGGTGGCTAACTTGTAAAGCCTGAGTGTGTCTGTGTCTTAAAAAAAATTACAGAGTTTGTATGGGGTTGAAACGTGGATTTGTGAGAGCGGCTGTAAGTAGAGCTGTCCGCTTCAAGTGTCCGTTAAGAGAGCTTTCCCTATATTGTAACTTACACTGTACACCATTGGTCTGTTTATACACACTGTACACTTGCTATTGATCAGTTTTAGAAGGTGCATACTACATGTAATTCAATAATTATTATTTGATTATTGTTATGCATGGCTCGAACATTAATTTTAAGCTGTGGTTAGGGTAACTAGTAACTAGAGTAACTAATCATGACTTGATCAGGGCTGTGATTAAGGGCTGGAGGCCAGGTGTTCTATGAATTTGCCCCCAACCACATATACTTTCAACAAGAACAGGGAGTGAGAGAAATAGAACCAAAAAAAAAAAACAGCTACTTGTGGCATTAGGGACTTTAAGATCCAACGACGCAGTCGACAACGAGAACGTCAAAAAAAAAACAAGAATAGGTTTAATTAGCAAAACAACAACTTCGCACGTGCATCACACTTTTTTGTACATTATTTTCTTTCCCGTTTTTGCACGACTACGACGTGAAAATGCCTCATTTCGCGTTTTATGGAGGACGTAAACAAGCAACGACGAATTTTTTTTTCTCTTTCTGAGCTTGAATATTGTCCCTTGAAATTTAGCTTCAGGAGGGTTCGCCCACAATTGACAAAGTAAGTGGGTAGGAATAATCGCTATAAAGACTGAAAGAACGCAAATTCACTTTTTAAGCGACGTTCTTGTCGCCGTCCCGTCGTTGGATCTTAAAGTCCCTATTAACCCAGAAACTTGGTTCTAGGTAACAGCCCTAACTTGATACGATTGTTTGGTCCTCAGATCACAGAGCTTTGTCTAGAATTTATTTGTTATGATCCAAACTACAACTACGGAAGTGACGATGAAGATGAGTTCATGGAGACGGACATGGAGGATGATGACGAAGAGTGAGTAATGCGTAATCGTGGTTTTCATTATGTCAGGAAAATCTGCTAGTGGGAATCAGGGATTTTACTGCTTCATGACCGCCACTTATTAATAAACAATTATTGGATGAGGTTTTTGTGATATCCGGAGTATTCAAGGTCGAGGTAAGTATTATCAGCCTCGGCTTTTGGCTCGGCTGACCTTGATTAATTCCGGATATCACAAAAACCAAAACTAATATTCGTTTTATTGTACATTGTTTGGAAGAAAATAACGACATACATATATGTACCATCACACGGTACACAGTTTGACATTGTTCTTAGAAATAATACATTACGCGCAACTTACAGATTAGTCAGTTATCTGCTAGACTTGCCACAAGTCGACTGCGTGAGCGCTGAAGGCGCAACGGATGAGCAAAAGCGAATGACCACCGAACCAGCAGAAACCGGAAACGGGCTTTGAGATAACTAACTATCTGTAGGAGGCCTTGTGCTTCGCTTTCGTGACTTACATGACCCGTGACATAAACGGCACTTTCGTGAGAAATCACCCGGATGACAGCAAAACCCTCCTTTGCTGGTAGCTGGGGAAATACAATATTGATCAGTCATATTCAGCATAAAACCATTTATTTCTTTCAGAAATAAATCTCATAAATGGCAGTAAATTACCGACGGATTGCCGCCATCCCCAATGACAGAATTGACGTTTTCATTATTAATTTTCTAGTATTTTATGTTAGGAATGATTATCATACAGTGTGTAACTGTCCTTTTGGTTTGGTATACAATAATTGTTCCATTGCGTATCGTTGAGAAATTGTTATAAAACATGCTCTCCCTGGAATACAAATGTTTGTATGAAAGTTCTTCTCACACACCATTATTAAAAGACTGTTGTTAGAGACTACATTAGCTTCATTCTCAAGGATGTCCATAAAGGTGGATTTTTGCCGTAATATCATAGGTGACGAATTACTCTTTAATTTTGGCGCGAAATTTCTGCGTTTATACTACTACGTGAGAAATTTCTGCAATTTGATTGGCTTAGAGCAGTGGTATTTCAGCTTAATTTGAAATACCTACATGTGAAAATTACAAACCTTTTGCGGGTAGTAGTATAAACAAATAATAGCATGATTTGTATGTGATATTAGGCATAAATACCTCTCGTGATATTTCAAAATTGTCACTCGTAGTATTTATGCCAAATATCACTACAAATCACGCTATTACCTACACTAATTTATAATTTCACATGTGAAATTACAAAATTGCCATGGCAACCCTTCCGTGCGTCTCAGTGTCAAGATGGCGACGAAGTTTTAAAATGCCGTGAATGAAGATGTCGGGGCACAAAAAGACGCTTTAGAAAACCTGAACACACAAGAGAACATCAAGAAGGATTCTTACAGGTATTTTGCCGAAAAAGTCTGAAAAATTCTGAACTTTATAAGCCAAATTTAAGGTCTAAACATTTGAGAGAGTGGAGTTCTCGATCGATACGATCCAGGATAAACATGTGGAAAATCTAAGATTGCTAACGTAATTCGTCACCCATGATATTAATAGGTAATCAAATGGTATACTCGTGAAATTAGGGAATAATTTCACTTGCGTTTTGTCCAAATTTTGGACAAAACGCGCGTGAAATTATTCCCTAATTTCACTCGTCACCATTTGATTACGCATACTAATGAGATGTCGGACAGCTTTTTATACGTACCGTTCATTTTTTAGTGAGGATGATGATGACTACAGCGATGATGATGACATGAGTTGGAAGGTAAAGAATAATGCACTACTAACTTGTGAAATTGAAGTGTATAGCAGTAGAAAATTTGGCTCTGTAAGTGGTAAAACAGACAGCAAAAGCGTGGAACTTGTTTTGCAACAAACGAGAATTTAAGAGAACTTGTGTAAATTAAAAGATCAGGAAATTATAATTTAAGATCCTCCTCGGATGGTTTGTTGCTTGCAACGCCAACTTTTAGAAGTAGGGTTACATTAGGAGAGAGATCACTCCAGGTCGCAGCTCCGGCACTTTGGAATGTATTACCGCGTGAGATTCGTGCTATTATAGATCTCTGAAAACGTACCTCTTTAGGGAAGCTTTTTATTAATTTTTATCACGATAATTACTAGTATCTTAACATATGGTGTATATTTTAATTTTATCATAGTATATTTTAAATAATTATTAGTTAGATACCCTGTATTAAATTGTTATAGATAGAAATCATGTAATGCGCGCTTGATCATTTCATGGAAAGCGCGCAATATAAGAATTAAATTATTATTATTATACCGTATAGTTGTGCGTTTAACCACCCACATCCATTCCTGTTTTGCAAAAAATCAGGTTGATGTAGGCTGTGAATACTTTAGCAGAAAGTAGAGAGGAGTTCTACACTTTGCAACAAAATCTATGAGTTCTCCGTAGCTCAAATGGATAGAGCGCTCGCCCGCTGTTTGGAAGGTCATAGGTTCGAATCCTCTCGGGGACTCAGATTTTTTTCTTTGTCCCACGCTCGTGACATGCTGATCATTTCATTTTCACAAATCTATACTTTTTACCCATTTTAGCTCAAGTGGATAGAGCGCTCGCCCGGTGTTTGGGAGGTCATAGGTTCGAATCCTGTCGGGGACTCAGGTTTTTTTCTTTGTCCCACGCTCGTGACATGCTAATCATTTCATTTTCATAAATCTATACATGTTGCGCATTTTACCAACCCAAGGCAAACTTGTTTTGCAGTAAGTGACATGTATGGTGTGACTCGCGCGTAATTTTATCCAATAAGAAGATAGAACTCACGCAACTTGCGACAACCTGATGTGTTGCAAGATAGGTTTGAACGTGGCTGGCTAAGTGTGCAACATCGCTATTCAACTCTATTTGCATTAAGGTTGCAAAACAAGTTGTCACCCATTTTACTATACAAGTTGTAGCTTTAGGGAAGGATTGAATAGTTTTGTACTTTTATACTTACACAATTAAAAGTGTCATTATCTTTACATGTATGCGCACAGTAACAATATGATATTCTGCAAATCAGGTTCGCAGATCTGCAGCCAAATGTTTGTCCGCAGTGTTGGGATCAAGACCAGAGCTTCTCTCAGAATTTTACAAGTCAGTCTCGCCAGCTCTGATCGCCCGATTCAAAGGTACAATTGTATCACAGTATTTCTGCAAACTATTATCCCTGTGCTCCCTTTTAAGTTCCTGTTACAGTAACTTCCTAGAGTGTAGAAAGGGTGAATTGCACAGCACCACAGTCCTAATAAAATTCACTTTCTGTAAACTAGGAAAAAAAGAATACATGTACCATGTGATTGGGCTACTACCAGTGCCGGATCCAGACCTTGAGATA